>JAVQKC010086977.1:0-50489 GCA_036025475.1 Philypnodon macrostomus
CCGACAGCAAGGTGTATATCGGCGAAACGGCCCCATACGTCTGCCCCATACGTCTGCCCCATACGTCTGCTACAACTGTCACCAACGGGCACCTTAATCCCTTTTTTAATTTGTCTGGATGTTTGTAAAGAATGGTTTTGCCAAATTCTTTCAGTCTATAGGGGGCGCTATAGAGGTAACTGCCATCATATTGAGCCTAATTGGGCAAAGTATGTGCAAGTTAGAGGCTGTCAAATATACCTGACCTCCCAATTTCAATTAAAAATGGCCGACTTCCTGTTTGTTGTAGGGTGGGGTCATAATAATATTTTATGTTGGGTACACAGTGGAGAATCACTGTACCACGTTTCATTGCTTTCTGCCAAAGTAAGTGTGTCCAGGGTCCCTTAGGGGACATAAACATGGGGGCGCTATAGAGGCATTCTTTATTTGACCTCTGTAATGTGCCTATGTACATTAAGTATACAATTGCCCGGATCAATGTGCCAAAATTCACGCAATTGCATTTATTTTCAGCAGGATTATTGGCTCAATAAAAGTGCATCAAAACATTAATTAGTAAATTACTTAATTGTCATTAATCGAAGATGTACCAAACTCAATCCAGTTCTGCATCTTCATGATATGTACCTGTGTGGAACAGTTGAAAAAGATCCAACAAAGACTTTTTAAGTTATTGCGTTCACAGTTTTGACCCATAATTAATTAATTACTTAATTAATATTCATCAAAGAAGTACCCAAAGTGAAAGTGATCCGGCAATTCGTTTTTGAGTTATCGCGTTCACAGCTAGGATCTGCGGACGCGAATCCATAATATCGTAGTTTCGCCGATATAATTACCTACTTTACATCACAGTTAAACAATATCTTATTTTATAAAAACCCAGCTTTAAGTAAAAACACGTTATGGTTGCATATACATGAATAGGTTGTTCATAATTAAATGATCTAAACAGACAATTATACTATTTGGCAAATTAACTAATGTTTGTTACTGAGTGGTGTAAGCGCTGTTTATAAATGGGCTGAGCTTTAGGACCATTGCACAACGAGACATTTGCGCCTGCTCTGATGCTTATAGACCTCTTGAATTTGGTCTCTCACTGATTTAGCACCATCCATATGAATGAGTCGTGTCCTTACCCCGGTTTAGGTCCTTTGTTCTTCCTTGTGCTCTTTTCCTCTGGGTTTGATACCTCTTTCCTTTTCCTCCTCTTAACCACCTGCTCCTTATCATTCTGCTTCTGAAACAAATAACAAGCACTTATGAATGTAAATAGGCTGTAGATGTCTGAAAGTGTAGGGCAGCAGTTTGCATTGTGTGAGAGAGAGTGCCCTTTGCATCCCACAGAGAAAAGATAGCTCCTATCCCACATCTCATTAAAATGTACTGCTGTTGTACACTGGGCTCCTGCTAGCAGCCCCTGATCAATTGCAGCTAAATAAATGTCTGGGACAATGGCGTTGTGGAAAGTATCTCGAGCGGATGTTTGATGTTTATGTAAAAAGATCCCAGTATCGCAAAAGAAATTAACTCTTCATCTATCGTCAATCTATACTTGTTAAGGACACGTGATATCTTATATTATCTCATTTCTTCATACATACTGGAAGGGTTTAGGTTGCTGTGAATTACAAATGTATGCCTTTCATAATAGGACAGTAGAAATGTGATAAAGGACTGAAAAGTCAAGTATGGAAAACCGATTATTTCTCATAATATCGTTGAGGATTTGACTTTTTCCCTATTGCTTTGTACCACTGAGCTGCTGCACCTACACAAACCAAAATAGCAGGTGCTTTGAGCCACCCGCACAGTCTAAGCAGGCCAATCGTATGCAGGTCAGTGCTGCTGAAAATGTGACGTGCTTATTAGCCTCAATCTCAACCAAAATGCAAATCTTTTTTTTGTCTTGTCTTTTACCCATTTTTATAGTTTTTTTTCTCACCTTGTCCTCCTCTCCCTCCGAGTCCGAGGCTGCTCTGAACTGCAGCGTGCCCGTGTTGATATAAAATCCCCCCAGCTTTGTGGTCAATGAGGCAGGCACCAGCTCGTCATACTGAGGAAATAACAATGAAGCACAACCATCAGGAGAAGTGTCTACTCCTGTGTTAACACACTAATGCCATCGCCAGACGCCACATGTGTGATGGGTTTATCTTTCACAAATTGGCTAGTAATCATTTGTGAAATTGCTTTAAAATTGCACTGAAAATAAATTGTTGTTTGTCCAAATAAACCAATCTCAAAAGGAGCCACAGTCGTGTTTTATCACAGATAAAGAAAACAAATGAGGGTCACACAGGTAATGTCCAAATGAAAAGTTTACAAAAAAGCCACTACTACTAGTTCTGCCAGTGACACAGCTATGCACCTTTGTGTTCATGTACCACTGAGTGATTTAGCTGTAAAATATAAATAAATAAACAAACAAGGAAGTGTCTAAGTCTGCCTGGCTGTCGCATTGAAGCAATACAATACATATTTTATGACAAAGCTATGATGTCACCCTCTACTAACAACAGTAAACAGCAACTGGGGATTGTGATGATGACTGGAGTGAATAAATGTGTAAAACCATGTCGAAATGTGCTATGCAAATCAATTATTTTTAAAGGTTCTATATTATGCAAAATTTACTTTTGAAAAGTCAATTTTATATACTGTGAATTCTGCAAAAAAGCATAATATAGGACCTTTAAAAGGTAAACTAAGAGGTACTTACAGCTTCAGAATTGTCGATAAACGGATCAGTCTCGTCATAACCAAAACCTATATCGACCAAATCCTGCATTCTGTCCTTTTTCTTTTTACCACCATTCCCCTGAAACAAGTAAATCGGTAATAAGTATTTTCCGAGTCCATTTATAGATGTGTTTATAGATATGTTTATAGATATGTTTATAGATATGTTTATAGATGTGTGAATTGAATTGAAAAGTAAAATGCCATTGTCACTTTGCCACATTGTTTGTCATTATCTGTCACAACAGTGTTTTAGCAAAAACAGCATCCATCCCATTTCCAACTTTAGTAAGTGAACTGAAATAAATCCAGAGACTTCACATGTGGCAGGCAGTCTGTTTTTACACATAAGTATAAAACGTATTAAATGTGATGATGCAACTGTAAATCCAGCCGTGACCAACTCTTTTCCCATTCTATACAAAGATGTTAGTCTGGTCTCTCGTTGACTGCATTCAAATTCAAGGGAGGAGTTTATCAATGTATAGTAAACCGATCAGAAACGCTAGACATGACGCAAATAGCCACACATGGCCACACTGTTGTCAACAAGGAAGTCACGTCAGCAAAATTTTGTATAAAAGACCAACAAAACACACGTGCTGCGGCTCGTAAACGATGTGACGTAAACGTAAAAATCGCAGAGAAATTATTCGCTATGAGCAAGGGACCAGACCCTGGCTTTACAAGGCATTAGAAAACACAACTAGAAGCACCTAAAGGAAAGCAAGTCTCCACCAATTAATATTGATTTAGTGTCAGGAATGTCTGGTTTTGAGAAAAATGATCCGATGGTTGTTAATATTAAATATAAATATAAACTTACATATTTATTTTCAAACTTCTTTGCAAGGGCCTCCACCTGGAGCCGCTCTCTCTCATCGTCGTTAAAGGGGTCACTTGGATCAGGGGCTGAAGGCGGCTTTGAAGAATTTTTCTGCAAGCAATAAAAACACAAAGTACAGAAAATGACTTGCAAATCCATCTCACTCTGCCGTGCAAAGAATTACATTTTTAAAAACTATTGTTCAGTTTTTCAGTCTTACACAAAATAAACAGCTATTTTTCTCACATATATATATATATATCGTTACCACAGTGCAAACAGAGTTTCTTTAGAACCTAAAAAAGGCATCAACACTATGGTATTATCCTAACCCCGTTTTCAGACCATCTCAAAAGGAACAGAGGGGCAAAGGATGATGGGAATTAACAAAGCAATATCAATACCGTCTCAAATTTCAGTCAGCAAACTTCAAAAAGGTGATTGACTGCAGCCTTTCAAAATACAAACTATGCCAAGTGCGATACTGGAGCACTGTCAAATCCATTAATATGTAAACATGCTGTATATAGCCTTTATACAGCCTACTTACCCCACTGTGGGATCAATTAAGTTTTATATTAGGGCTGTACAAAAAAAAAACATCTGATATTAAATAACCATGATGTTTTTTGTAGTGATGCACAGATATATATCAGTTCAACACCAGTATCTGCCGATATTTACAATTCTTACTAATATCGGTCTCGGCCTGTACTGATGACTGATGTTAATTTGTTGTTCTTAAAAGGATCATTTCTAACATTTAGAGCCTGAAACAGTCAGAGAAAAAAAAGATCACTGGAGAGGGCTAACCTTAGAGTGATCAAATGTAATAAAAAATAATATTTATGGATTAATACATACATTTAAAGCAGTTATTCATTTGTAGATTTCTTAAGTTTCAAGAAATATAAAAAATATCGGTATCGGAATCGGCCAAATTGGTAATTGAAATATCGGAATCGGTATCGGCCAAATTGGTAATTGAAATATCGGTATCGGAATCAGTATCGGCCAAATTGGTAATTGAAATATCGGTATCGGCCAAGAAATTCCATATCGGTGCATCCCTAGTTTTTTGCAGTGTTTTGGTTAAGCAGAAATAGTTCCTTTATTTACTTGTTAAAATGGCTTCAAATTCAAAACTTAAAGACTAAGCAAGGACTAAAATAAGGCCCAAAAAGGACTAATCAAGACTTATTTTTATCAATGTCTCAATGTCAATGTAATAGCAAAATAATGTGAACTGTGTAAACCTATTAAAGACCATGGTGTTATGGTAAGATAAATACTTGTGATCTATTGTACAGCCCAACTCATTCAGAATGTTGAAATGATACTGTATAGTCAAACTAAACTGTACCCAATGAGCCTCTGACCCATCAGCTGTGACAAGTGCCTTGCCTCCATGCTACATCCTGGTACTTTCACATCAGCATGGCTCTCTCATCTATCTATCACTATCACCCCTCTGCAGCCAGAGGGCTCAACTGCATGTGGCATTTCAAACTACTGTGGGTAATGGCTGTGTATATGACTGACTGGGCTGTTGCTGGGCAAGTCAGGGTGAACCAACACAGGTATATGCACATGCCATTTACATACGTGTGCAAATCAATCAAAGGGGGTAGATTGTGTAGCGTGGCACGTAGAGGAGGCAGGAACAACACAACGATGGGTATTGGTATCTATTGTGTCCAATGGTTGCGTTTCACAAAGTTCAATTGCATGTTTCAGATATAGTTACAAAGTTAATAATAAAAGTTTGTTGAAATAAGTATTTTTCAGCTGCCCCGTTACTATAGCAACCACCAATTCATCTAAATATTAAATTATGAACCAGCCCCTTTAATTATGGGTCGTGTTTTCCACCATTTTGACTGAGATAGAGCCACTTAAATCACTTTTCCATAACAACGCATTTGTAGCAACTGTGGTAAAAAATGTATATACTTTTTACATATGAGTATTGGCTCATAGAAGTTTATTTTTGAATAAAAAAAGCCGAGTAGGAATTATGACTAGTGGACACCTTATGAAACGGAGCACATTTCAGCCACGCTAGTCCACTTAAGGACAAGGTGCACTTCCCCCCTTACTCAGCAATGACAAGTCAATAATACTATCACACTTCAAGACCTATAAAAACACATTTAGAATCAGCTTGTAAAAATAACTCCAAAAAACTTTACCTGGAGGTTTTGGAGGAGTTCTCCGTAATTAAACTCAGCCGAGGATCGGTCGTCAGGCTCGGACAGCGACAGGTCCAGCCGCACGGTCGCCCTCTTCTTCTCAGCCCCAGCCTTGTTGTCCCTGTCACCGGTTTTACCTTTTGCCCCAGCCGCTGCCATCGTATCGACATCCTCTGCGAAGTTTAAGCCATCGCCATTCTCCTCCAGCTGGCGTTTCCTGGACTCCGAGGCTGCTCCGGGGGCGAAGGCCGAGAGTGTGACAAACTGCACTTTCCTCGGCTCGGCCATTTGGATGAGCTGCCTGCCTGCTGCCTGCACTTAGGACAGACAGCGACAGCGAGCTACTACTTCGCGAAACTACTCCAAATCGGTGGGTCAAAGAGGGTTTCGCGAAGCTGCCACGGCTCCTCAGAGCTTAGATGTGCGTGTAGGCATCCTCCGAGACATGCGAACGGCTCAGCAAGGGACACCACGGTCGGGGAAAAGTTGTTTTTTCGGTAGCTGCTCGCATCCTCAATTTGCTATGGGACCGAGACATTCATAGGAGCCATCTTGGGTTTCGGGAGTAAATAAAATATCAGTAGAGAGAGGGGTCACTGCGCCTGCGCGGACGTAGAAACAGGTGTTACGCCACGAAACGCACCCCCCTGCCAGGAATTATCCCAAGGTTAATTTCTCCATGACTGGGTTAAGTTAAAGTTAATTTTGGAGAAATAAACGACTAAGATACATTTCTGGAGTTGTGTTGAAATTTCTGACTGCCATCATTAATATGAGACTGTACACACTCAACGTTTTAGCACTAGAATATAGTAGAATATATGTGTTTTTATAGCTAACAGAATGAATGATCTACTACCGAGGACGGGAGGGAAACTACCTATAATCATATGATTTTGACAACATGTGGAGAAATCAGCAATTGTATTAGGCCAGCCTTAAAATCCATACGGGGGGCAGTTTCGTGTCATAGCACCGGAAGCATAGTACCACAGGGGGGTCATCACGTCCAATCAGCGCCTGCCCCGATCCTAAACCCGCCCCTGTCACAACGAGCGATAATAACATAACTACCTCTAGTAAAATGACCTTTATAAAGTGCATTACAGAAAGACGAGCTGCTGAATATACCAGCGACATAGTGTGTATTCAATCACTTTGGCAGCGTCCCTTCACAGAAAACAACGCCTTTCAGTCAGGCTATTCAACAAAATGCTGAACAGAGCGTTTTTCCCACAATGGCACCAGCTCACACTCAAACATCAAATCCTAAACGGAAGAAAGGCAGATGATTGGCCCTCTCTTCTAACCACTGAAATAAAGCTGATTCAGAGAAAGAAGGGACCACCTGTTGATAGCTGCTAATAAACTGGGGAATGGTGAACCCTTTTAAAGTTAGCATTGACTTAGATACAGACTTAAATAGCGGGCAGCAGATCAGTAAGTTCTTAAAATAGCATCAGATCAAAATGGGCACAGGGTTACATTACGGGTCAGTTATTAAGCATACAATATGTATATAGCTTTGTTGATAAAGCAAACTTTATTTTATACGATAATGGTATTATATAGCTGTATGAAATTGAATCATTCACTTGAAAATCACATTTTAGTCCACACACACGAGAATTTTAAAAACAGAAATAGAAAAGCTAGACATAACGTTGTCAAATATAGACAACAGCATAATATTTTAGATTCTATTTTAAATAATTACATTTATACAAACAGCAGTAAATGCATAGTGAATATTGTAATCTTTAATAAAGGCAGTCAATGTCATGAAAGGTGCACTCTGTTCTCTTTGGCCCACTTCCTCAGAGCACGGATGATGTACTCAACCTGGGGGTTTCCTGAATTTCGCAGCAGGGGCACTATCTCCTTAAGCGTCTCCCTGGAGCACAAGTTATACAGAAATTAGATACATGTTTAAAACAGTCAAAATACTGGTTTATTTTGAGACTATTATTATACTACTACAACCAAAGCAAACATACCTGGACTCCTTGTTTGCCAGTATCAGTTGAAATACACCAACACATGCTCCTCTTTTGCCTTCCCAGTAGTTGGATCCTGGGTCTAGCTTCTCCAGGGTGTCAAATGCTTTGGCTGCATAGTAGAACTGTCCCATCTGAAACAACAGGCTTTAAATATAAACACCAAAAATACATACTATAATAAAACTGTACATGAAAGGCACAAGGGTGTCAATAAGGTAGCTTTAACTGTATATTTTGTAATTTTGGGTTATTTATTCATTATTTATTGTATGTTTAGTCCTGCTCGTGATGTCAACCTGTACATTAACATGGCAATAAAACCTTTATGATTCAGTTTCTAAAGGGCAGTCACCTTATAGCAGTCATTGGCGATGACCTGCAGAAGACTGAAGGAATCGGAGGAAGTTCCCATTTTCAGATAAAGCTCCCAGGCGTGACGACCCTTCTGGTTCATTATATCTAAAAAGATTCAAAGTCATTCAGAAACTGCACATTTAGAAGAAAAATCATTCGGCCTCAGTGATGACAAGAATGAATGAAACCCGTTTTAATAGGGATTTTTGCTTCTTTGGGGTTAATAAGGGATAATTTTTAGCCTAAAAGTATAAAGGCATTGCCAGCATTGCTTTTTTTGATGTCGTGAGAAGGGCTCTACTATGAGATGTGACTACCGGTTGTGAACTTCATTAACAATGTTGATTTAAAGATAAGGATGTCTGTTTTATCAATACCTTTTACAATTTCTCGCATTAAAAATACTGTAAATAAGGGTGTACTAAAAACCATATAATTTGTTTGAATACATACAACAGCGTGCGAGCCAGCTGAGGTAAACATAATCGTTCTTGATCTTCTCACTCTGAATCAGCAGAAATACCTGGAAAATCATACAGAAGAATAGAAATGTAATGAATAATATTGTTATTATAAGAACTGTCCATTTGTGGTTTGTTCAATGATACCTCTTCAGCCTCTTTGTATTTGCCAAGAGCAGCTTTGGCTTGAGCATAGTTGAAGTTGAATGTATCATCATTAAAAAAGTAACCCTGAAAAGCACAACGCAACACTGAATAAAAATATGCTCAAGTGATAAAATAAACCTGCAAAATGTGTTATTGGCAAAGATTTATTACACCTTCACCCTGTGAGTGGGCATACTTTGTTCAGCTCCGTCTTGCATATGCTGAGACCACAGTAGGATCAAATCACATTTAAACATGCACCATGTGGGGCTTGAACAAAGCAACACTAACCTTGACTGAGTTCAGATAAATCAGCACATCTTCAAACTGTCTCAGGAGAAAAAAACACGAAGCCATGCATTGTCGGCCAGGAATAGTGTCTGGGATGGTAAACATGAAAAAAAAATCATAAAATCACTCAAAGTTTTATTAAAGAATGGCATTGTTAGTGTTTACATACCACATTCACTTGCAGAGCCTCCGACCAACTGAAAAAACTGCTGAGCGTTTTTTAGATTTTCCCTCTGAAACCACAAGAACAAACATTTATTTGCACTTACATATTCTGGATAGTACAATTTTTAAACAAAAGAAGTACTTACGGATCCAATTTCTTGACCAAGGGCAGCATTTACTACGCCTTTCAAAATATACTCCTGAAATAACAAAGGAAATGTGAAATGAGAAAAATGCATCTAACTTATGTATTGAACAAAATGCAGATTTATTACCTGTGGTGTGGTAGGCACTAAATCCTGTATGAGATTATATGCTTCTTGGACATCATCTGAAAAAATTAAATACAAATAAGCTCCATACATATGCTCCATTAAGAAAATTATTAAGAGCAGATCTTTGTCTAAAAACATGCTCAAATAAGCTGTACACTGTTCACACTGTACATCCTGTTGAACATTCATTACACAAACATATTTATAGGTATATATATCATTTTTGTTTACACAATTTTCACCTTGTCTAAGATAGTAGATGACCAGGTTGAGTCTAGCTTCAGGGATCACATCTATCAGAGGAGGCAACACCTGCAGGGCTCCCTCACCGCCCCGAAACACAACCTTTGAGAGACAAGGAAAATTAGTTTATCACCAGGCCAAGATGAACATACAAGTAACATGCTCTACAGAGCTTTCAAAGGGCTTACCAGGTTGTGCCGAATAAGCTCCTTAGCAAACTCAAACGAGCTGGAGGAGATGTCAATTAGATTCTTTAACTCGGCCTGAGTAAGAAACAAAGAGAGGTGTTTACAGAAATTTCATCGGCAGAAGTGCGTTGTTAGAGGGTTTATATAAATGTACCTCAGCAGCCTTGCCATTGTAAAGCCTAAAATGGTTACAGGCCTTGAGGTTGAGGGCAATAGTAGAGTCTGGGATGCTTTGTAGGTAGACCGCTAACACCTCCTGAGACACATCATAGTAGTCCAGCTTGTAGTAACAAAGGGCCACATACACTTTCAGGGCCAGCAAATCTCTAAAAAACAACATTATTAATAACACCTGCCAATGTATGTTATCTGATCTAGGCTAGGCTTGTGTGTGTTATGACAATAAAGGCAAGAAGAGTAGACATTTTGTCATTTATTTTTGTTTTGTTCTACCTGTTTTGCAGTAGAAGCCGTTTATAGATGTCTATAGCCTCTTGGTAGTGGGACCGCATATAATGAATCGATGCCAAACTTAGCTGATCCTCAGTGACATCCTCTAGGTTCTGGTGGAAACTCATCAGCCTCTTTTCATCATTGAACTGGCACCAACACAAAACATGAAAATACATACATACAGTTAAAAGAGACATCAGGGTATGGAAAGTGTGTACAATATTCCTATATATTGTGCTACTATAGGTTATACAGCATAACACAGATAATATTGTAAGACGACAGATTATTATAGACATGAGATACCTTGTGGGCCAAATGGAAAAGAAGCCTGTTTTGGAGTGGAGACACTGGTGCTGCAAAAAAAATACAAAAATTAACAAACACTAGACTGTATGCGAGTTTAAAAATATATACAGTATTTTTGTTGTTATATTAATGTCTTCTTTAATGCCAACCCTTAGATGCAGCCTCCTCAGCTTCTTTATAAAGTCCTAGAAAAAACAAAGCACAGGCCAAAAAGACCCATACGTCTGGAGAACAATCAGGCTGCGAGGTTAAGGACGAGTACTCCTACGATAAAGCATAACGTAAACAAAGCTTCAAGCTCAATGAGAACACATTTAATGTAAATATTATACAGCTAATTCAAACTATATTCACCTCCATAGATCTCTTATAGTCTCCCAAATGAAAAGCACAGTAGCTAATCCAGAGGTCTGCATGTTCTCCTTTTTCTCCAATGCTTCTTTGAAACTGGAAATGACACAAAAGGATCTCAACACTGAGGGATGTTTTTAAGAACTTGAGTAATTTGCTATAATGAACTAGTTTATTATACAATCTTAATTTTCAAATCCTCCATATAATACCATACCAGACTGAATCATTTAGGGATTTTAATGCAATAGGCTGTATTGGGTTACCTCTAACAGAGTCAAAGCCCCAAGATAGTCTCTCTGTTGCAGATACTCTTCTAAAGTGGGCACCTTGTTCTTGTTTTTCTTCTTCTTCTCACTGATGCTCTCAGGTGCTTCACCCCCCACAGCTGGTTTTACACGAGAGAGAATCTACAACACAACAAAACCTTCTTTCAGAACGGTGTAATACTGTTTGACAATAGTTTAGACAGACACTAACTGTTTAAATGCAATATACAAAAGAAGAATCTTACCATTTTCAGCACGTTTGTTTGAAGAAGATCTGAACGTCTAGTCTATTAACAGTTTTAACACCACCAAACTCACACAAAAGGTGGGCTCACTCATTCGTCCCGCAGGTTAGCTCCTAATTAGCTCCTGAGGTGTGAGATAATGCAATCGACGACTAGGGCAGTCCAGAATTTACACATGAGGCGCGTTCATAGTTTGTGTTTCTACGACGATACTGTTAGCTTAGAGATGAACACAAGTAATGTATACAACTGTTTCCGCCCTCGCAATTTCAAAATGAAACGCACATTCCATTTAGCTAACACTTTTAAACGCTCATTCTGCGTATCCAAACAACATACTGACCATTGTTCAATCACAGTTCTTTGATTTATGTATTGATGTGAGGGATAAAAGTCAAAACAGAGACAACCGTCAAACTAGTCTTGCATTTATTTTGGAGTCAAACTAAGTTTTGGGTCGAGAACGGAAACACCTCGCCTCTGCATTCGGTTAACTTTATGGATTAGTTTGTTCTTTGTTGCCTAGCAACAACTTCCCTCGCTTTTCCAACAGCAGAGTAAATATGTTTTTCCGACACAACCGAGTGTGATGTGTATCGTCGTTATCTGGACATAGACACGGACATAGACACGTTAATAGCACAAACAAATGCTATATGTATATGATAATAACGCCATTCTACAGGATTATAGCGCGCCCCAGTGGCCTAATGGATAAGGCACTGGCCTCCTAAGCCAGGGATTGTGGGTTCGAGTCCCATCTGGGGTGGTACTCCGTTTTTCTAGTTACTAGATAGACATTGCCATAGTATAAAACACAATGCAGTTACATAATTACACAGAAAAGACACATTATTAAAAGCAAGTGCATATTGTGGAATTGGACATTTTCTTTTTAAAAATACTCAAAGAATACTCAAAGAAATTAAATCAGTTTCCAGTCTCTCTGTAAAATATTCCATGCATAAGCCTTTTTTACAAGCATAAGGGACAGAGAACAACAAATGATCAGGTAAATAGATTCAGTGAGAACATAATGGGACATGGTTAAATCAATGTATACAACTAAAAAGCACTCGGAGAGTGTGCAAACCTCTGCCAACGTTGCTAATTTCCCCTCAATGCACTTCTAAAATAAACGGTTCTAAAACCTTCTGTGGGACTGGACACCCCTCTAGAAAGAAATTATATTTCTATTAATTCAAAAATCATTAAAATCATCCTAATACAACGAGAGGTTATCAAACCCATAGAAACAACAGCAATAGCCTAATAAATGCAATATGGTTCAGTATGAACCAGACGGTGATCCTGATCAGTCTCAAAATCTAATCACTTCTTCCTTGTGTCATTTCTGACCATTCCTCAAAATGTCATCCAAATCCTTGGCGGAGGTAATGACCTAATTATTGTGTAGAGGAAATAACCAACCACTTGATTTATTTAAAATATTTTAATTTTAATTACAACAGCTTTACACCACTAGGACAAGTATATTAAAAACATATGACACAAGTTAACCCTGTCAGGCATGCTGACATGTGCCTGTGAAAACACAAGCACACACCAGTGTCATTAAATGACCATAAACAATATATAGCCATGACCAAAGGTCAACAACAGGAGTGGATCTGAGGGAAACAGTCAGTGCAAATGACAACACATTTGTTCAAGTATTGCACAACTCAGATTCTTTCATTCATTCATTTTCTCATCTCATTTTAAAGTATCTGTCACTCCTTTAAACCTAAAATTCTATGGAATAAATTCTTTCAACAGCCTTAAATATCCATAGTAAAGGGCACAATATACACAACAAAAACATTACCATATCAAAAGTACCTGGCTAATATTTACAATGGTACAATGGATTTTCTCCTATAGTCCATAAACAGTCCCATAAGAAAGATCTTGTATTGAAGTAATTATCAGCTACATGTTTATTATACGTTTAGCATAGTTTTAAGAATATTTACCAAAAGGCCTTGATTCCTTTAATCCAGCAGCATGATTGTCTGTGCAGAACTGCTTTCACCAAATACAAATACTGTATAACACATGTTTCATATCAGGAGCCTAAACTGCAGTTGGGTTTTATGTATACTGTATAACACACATTTCATATCAGGAGCCTAACTGCAGTTGGGTTGTGCATTCATTTTGGTAAGCTTCGGGCATGTACAGTACACCAACTCAACAAAAACTCCTTTATCAAAAGGTTAGTAGTCTGAGGCGTGGTCTCGGTCAGTACGGTAAAAAGGTTTACGGTAAAAATGTTCAGAACAGAGAACATCACTTTGACCCAAGACAAAACATTATAAGGTTTTACAGTGAGACAACATTCCCACGTTAATACACAGAAAAACAACAACAGTAAACACTGACACACACATACACACATATATACACATACGCGCACATACACGCATATACACACATATACACACACCTATACACACATATACACACACATACACACACACACACACACACATACCCTGTTGTTGTTATCTTAGATAGTTTCTTATTTTTCTGAGATATGTCTTGTTTGTTGCTTTTTTCTTCTCGGGGCATAGCTCCCTCCTCCTCAATCATCAGGCTTTTAATGAGAAAATACACTTCCTCAGATGAATACATAATGTTTGGCTCACAACTGTTCTTCAGGATTTGAGACCCATTTTAGCCATTAGCTGTTCATACACAGTCCACGCCATGGCAGCCATTAGTGTGCGTCTAAGAGACCTGGGAACAGCTCCACGAAAAAAGCCCCGCAATCCATTTTCCTGGAAAAAAAAGAACAGTTAGGATTTTCTCAAAATACATTCACTTTACTCCAAGGTACTAAGCACAAAGAACATGTAAAGGGATCTCACTGTGTAGATGTAATAAATTGCATCCACTGTGCGCCAGTGGGATGGGCTGACTTGAATATGAGTCTTTACTACATCAGCAGGCTGAGTAGCCAGTGAGGCCATGACTCCTGCTACTACCCCACTGCCGAAGTTCACCAGAGGAGCATAAGAGGATGATGTCACCTCTGTTAAAAAACAAAACTAAAAATCAGTAAAAAATAAAGTCCACACAGTGTAGGTGAGTTTGTAGCTAACCTTGAGGCAGGGCCCTCTTGGACTGGCTGTAGAACATGACGTAGATACCGGAGAAAGGAGCGTCTCTGAGCAGTGTCGCCGGCAGCCCAGAAAACAGGGCCCTGACTCCCTCTGTCTCATACATGCTTCTGAAGGCCCCCACTACACTCACATAGTTATAGCAGCCGCTCTGAAAATATAAATGTTGGTTAAATAGTATTAGGGCACTTGCATACAATGACGTACAATGACATTTGCTGGATATCCTCATTTACTTGGATGTCCCCCTAAACCTGCTGCATCTCCTCATTCAATTGGATGTCCCCTTAAACCTGCTGCATCTCCTCATTCACTTGGATGTCCCTCTAAACCTGCTGCATCTCCTCATTCAATTGGATGTCCCTCTAAACCTGCTGCATCTCCTCATTCACTTGGATGTCCCCCTAAAGCTGCTGCATCTCCTCATTCAATTGGATGTCCCCTTAAACCTGCTGCATCTCCTCATTCACTTGGATGTCCCCATAAACCTGCTGCATCTCTTCATTCACTTGGATGTCCCCATAAACCTGCTGCATACACACACACATTGAGCTCTCTTGGCATAAGGACCTCATCTATCAGTCCTGGACACATCTATGGCCTAAGGTTTCTCTTTTTCCCAGTAATGTTTTTTTAGTTTTTCCTGACCGCAATCGAGGGTCTAAGGACAGGGGATGTCCTGGGACAGTGCTTTTGTTTGTGATTGATTGTCTATTAACTTTGCTTATTGTTTGTTTATTGTTTACATACATCAACTTTGTTGTGATATAAGGCTAAACAAATACATTTTAATTGAATAAAGACTTTTCAATAAAACTAACCTCAAACCGTGTCTTGATGACAGTGAATGGGAGCATGCAGACCCCAGCCACAGACCTGGCCCCAGCTCCAAGAAGAACAGCTTCACCAGCGTTAGGCGCTCGCTCCAGGAAGAAGTGCTGCTTTAGTGAATAAAAAGTGCTGAAGTAAATGCCCACTCCAGGAATGCAGCGAACAAATGACTGTGAGGAAGGAACAAGAAGACAACAATTTATATTTCAGTAATTACACAAATTAAACAAATAATCAAATGATGCAGCTTACTGGGGAAACGCCTTTCCAAAGACTGAAGAAATTTTCTGTTCTGATGACTTGGATAAAAACAGCAAACATTCCCACTTTAGGAGCTCTAAAAAATATTTCAATAAAAAATAGGATACAGAATCAGCTCAAATACAAGACAATTCTTTACCATTATAACTGAATGCTGTGTAACAAGACTTCTTTGATGCTTTTACAACAACCTGCCATGGGACTGCGAATGGAAATTAGCCTCTCTGGCTAAATCTGGCATCTTTACATGTTGAACTTGATGTGCTCATGTCAATGAATATGCATTGTCACATTTTAAATAAATAAATAACACATAACAAATATGGTGCTCCAGTCCATAGAAGCATGAGCATAATTCTATTGGACAGACTGACCATCACGCTACATGGGTGTAGCAGTTGTTCACTGTATGTGCTCTCGGCCTGAGTACCACTTCTGCGAAGTGCCCTAATTTTATGTGACTATGCTGTTATTTGTGTGGACAGCATTAAGAAGTGTACATGCTTTTAGGTGTTATTGTTATGTTTTGAGTAAATTAAAATTGTCAGCACACCCTGGTTTGGTGTTTTTCTGAAGCGTCTGAAGACGTGTCTTGACCAAATCCAAAGGCTGGAAGAGTAGTGTTGAGCAGGTGCCACTGAGTGAGCCACACATGAAGGCTTTGAGAGCTGGGTGAGCCTGGACACAATAATTCAGACAGACAGAGATAGAGGGATGGAGACAAAAAAGAACAAGAAAAGGAAGGGACCAAACAAAAACAATGAGTAATTCTATATAATTCTATAAAAATACCTCTGGTCGTACACTTACTATTAGCTCTGTCAACAAACAACAACACAAATATAAGGAAAAAAACACTAAATAAACATGTGTACTATGTGTGACTACATGACATTTCCAGAGGCTAGATTCCCACGCAGTCCAGTGATGGAGATGTGCACAGACAGCCACACACGCACACGCACACATACACGCAGACACACACGCAGACACACACACACACACAGGCACACACACACACACACACAGGCGCACACACACACACGCGCACACACACACGCGCATGCACACACGCAGACACACACGCAGACACACACACAGACAGACACAGTGATGCAGATGTGCACAGAAAGCCCCACACACACAGGCTGTGCAAACGTATTAGACTGAATTGTCTGTAGCTGAATGCCTCCAGGTCAAACAGTGAAGGGATGAGGCACACATAAACAGGCATAAAACACATAGAAAAATTCCAAATGAAGGGCGCTGTTACCAGGTAATGGTCCAGTCAAATTAAAAACAATACAAACAGACCTTGATGACACTCAACACTGTGTCCTACCTTTCTCCGGTCCAGGGCTCGCTTTGCAGAATCCTGATCCTGCATTTTGCATTTATTCACAGTCCTCTCGCTTCAGGACTGCTGTACGTGCAGCATTGTACAAAATAACCTCTATCACAGACAGCTCCCCTTGGTTCTCTCTTGACTACCCACAATGGCATGTTCCTGCTTTACGTCCTCCTCCTCCCCCCATTTTGTAGCCAAGGCTTAATCCAGGCTACAGTTTTCTATGGCTTCCATCTTTATCTTTCAGACACAGACACACACATCTGTATCCAGCCCCTTGTGAGAAAAAGCTCCATATTAAACCACGTCTTTGTCACCGGCATGAGTCATGAAGTGTTGGCGTGTATGTGGAGCAATAAATGTAGGTCTCTGCAAATGTACCTCATAAGAGTTTAATTAAAGCAACTTTAAAACAGCTATTATTAATATTCCAGCTTCAAACTATATGCAGATTAGCATAAAAATACAACACCAAGCACTGAGCAACTGGTCTCTGCATGTTTCATAATCTGATATTTTAATAATTTCCAGTGTCAGTGTCATTGAGATTTATATAAAGGTCAGTGTCCATCTCAAAGTTTGTTCAACTTTAGTTTGTTCAATGAATTACTGCAAAAAAATATACTTTGAAATAAACAACACAAATCTGCAATTACTCATTACACACACATAACTAACCCTATTGTTCAGTACCAACAGAGCACAGCACTACTAAGCATTAACTTCCTGAGGTCATTTATTAACCTGATTATGAACTATCATTCAGTCAGCCAGTCAGGTGCACTGCCTACACATGTAATCATATATGCAACATGTGAACATACGAACAAACGGTCTGTCGATGCACTCACCGCCATCTCCATCATCTTTGAGCCCCGGGAGCCTCCTGTCTCCTCCGCTGCGGCCGTGTTTGAGGCTGGTTCAGTTCGCCCTGTGTTTACAAAAAACAGCTATGAGAAGACACGCTTAATGGCTAACAGCTATTATCTGATCAAACCTTCTCCGCACAACATACACGGTTTATGTATATTTGAGACAGTTTAACGTGAGGCGTATGAGGCATGGTGTATTATCCTGGTTTTATAATAGATCCATGGTATGAGGCGCATATAGTTGAATTGTTAGTGGTCTTTGGTTATCTGACATAAAATGCGCTGACTCTTGATGTACTGTCAAAAGGACACAGCAGGCATAAAGCTAGCCTAAACTAGCTTAGCTTAGCTAATGTTATATATAGCTTTTCTTACCCGTCTCCAGTGAGGACACTCGCCCAAGAGAGCTCCAAAACAACATTTCTATTTGCGGTTTTATAATACTCCATCGTCTTCACACACGTGGATAAACTATGATTTATTAACGCAATGTGCTATGCTAGTTGTCAATGTTGACAACTATCTAACGTCCCTAACGTGAAAGTTCTCGTTATCTACCAAATGAATCCCGACAACGCGCTAGAACACATACTCCTGCTTTTAAATGTGTTCAATCTCCCTCGTAAACATCAAATCTCAACATTTACTAGTATAAACTAAACTCATCCAGATGCTACCGGTGTTGGCAACAGCGTGAAGTTGTGCAGCGTGAACACACACTAGTGATAATGATGTCGTCACCATGACAGAACACAGCTACAAATTATTATTTTGTGATTCATACTTCTACACATAAGAACGAGTCAAAGTATGTTTTTTATTGTTCCTTTTTTATTTTTATTTTTTAAAGACAATTTTAATAATTTTAACTTGCCACAGGATGGCGCTGTTGTATAGTTTTGCCCTTAATAAAAATCAGTGGTAGGCCTACCACACTCTTTGTAACATAACCATGTGACTACCACACTCTTTGTAACATAACTATGTGACCTGTCGTAGTAAAATAATCTTAATTTGACTGTTGCTGTATTTTAAAGCAATGATCAAAAATGTTTTTAAATCCTAAACTAGTTTTAGAGATTGACCACCAGCAAGGCCCTGAAACGCCATACGACAGATACAATTCAGTTTACCAGAATAACAGCGTTTTATTTTATTATTGAATTAAGGCATTTGATAAAATATAGAACATACATTTGGCATACAGGTACATATATTCTTTGGTTAAGTTGATTATTAGATATCATAGAGCAGTAAATATGGAAAAAGAAATATGTGCAGTGAGCCTCAGAGCCCCAACACAATATGCAAGGGCCTATCACAGTGTATGACGCTGAACTACTAATTCATTGTGGTGGCATTCAAAAAATGTTATCTGTGACACTATTATACCCATGAATTTAACCCACAATAAAGTCCACTGTGCATTTCAGAGGTGACAAAACTGAAAACAAAGAAAAGTGTATAGAATGCATGTGTGCCAACACTACAAAACTGCCACATTAAAACCCAGATGACCCATGTGCAAAAAAGCTTTTAAGTTTATTCATAATAAGGTTTCTATACTGTAATAAATGTCAGGTTTGAAATGTGGCATCATGAGTTTCATATTTAACAACTTACCCAAAGACAGAAAACAGTAAAGGGTCTGCAAAGCCTTTAGAGAAACTAGTTTAGATTCACCAAAATTTGGATAAATTGGCCGTAGAAAAAGCATGACTAAATCCCATAGCAAGTAACTTTCATGGCTTACTATTCCCTATAGATTAGACATTTTGGCTAGTAATAAACATCCTTTTTTTGGTCTGTTCACTCATTTGTGGACTCTGGTGTCTCTGACGTTGCCTCCAGGTCTTCATCGCTGTCCAGTCCCGAGCGATTTGTGTTACGTCGCAGAATTAGAGGCAGGTCTCCACGTCTTTAAAACATATGGGAAATGAACACCAAATAGAAATGATCGAAATCCATCAAATCAACATCTACTGCATAAAAACAAATTACATTTTGTTTACAGATTGAGTCAAGTCTCCAAAAGCGAAGTAGTTCCTTGATGTATGAATATAACATCAAGTAATATTAATAAATGTCCAGTGGTTCTCAAACTTTTCTCACCAAGTACCACCTCAGAAAATATTTTTGCTGTTCCCAGGACCACCTAGAAGATGTCTTAATGGAGGTGTAATCTAGGTCTAAACCAAACTAGAGAAACATGACCAGTTCTAACCCAGGTATATACTAGCATTGAACATGACAAAACCAGGTCCAGGTACCACCAGAGAGAGTTTGAGAACCAATGTCCTAAGCTTTACCTGAGCTTGCTCTTCAGGCTGCTCACTTCCCGGTTCATGGAATCTGCAGACTCAGTGGCATCGTCCAGTTCTCTCTGAAGCTTCCTGCGATAAGCATTCGCCCTGGTCACCTCCTCCTCAGATTCCTCCAGCTGCCGTTTGAGCTGGCGCATTCGGCTATTCGCCTTGTCCAACTTTAGGAAAGAAATCATTATCAGTAAGTAGTGCCGACAGTGTAATCTTCATTGATGAAGTAAAGGGGGATGAACCTGATCTTTAAATTGCTCCATGTTGCGTCTTTCATCGTCGATCTGCAAAATCGTTTCCTTGAGTTTCTTCTCTGTGCGTCTGACTTGTCTCGAAGCCTGTTGACGCTCCCTAAAAATGCCACAAATACAGTGTTTATGAATTCGGGCTGTACCAATATATATCCATTCAACTCAACAATGGTATTGTCTGATATCCACATGACTGACAGACATCAGCCATGGGAAATTTCACCTATTTGGATGACAGATGCAAAACTTCAGAAGCCATTTCTTAATATTTATCAACTTAAAGAACAAATATATGGCCTATATTTTACTTTTAGGCAATGCTATTCTGAAGTCACCTTTTTGTTCATTTTATATGGTATCATGAATACATTATTTCTACTTCTCTACTTTCCTTTATGTAAAAACATGTGAAAAGGAAGCATAAAGGCCAATAACGTACCAAAAATATTTACAAAATATTGGTATTGGCCAAACTGCTGATTGAAGTTTTGAAATTTCAGACTAGCATTTCTAGTATTTTTCTGCTTGTCTTTTGTAATTGGTACTTACTTAGACTCTATATCGAGTTGTTCCTCCAGTTGGGCGAGCTTGGCCTCTAAGGTTGCAATAGTCGACTTGTATTTAGATTTGATTGTACCCTCGAGTTCCTGCAGCTTCAGCTTCAGCTCCTTGTTTTGGCGATCAATTTGAGACCGTGCTCCCTCAATGCGCTGAGAGTTACTGCGCTCTGCTGTCAGCTCTGTGGTCAGCTGCTCAGTCTATTTATACAGAAATGTTAGTTACTGGTAATCTACTTTATCTTAAAACACACATAAGGTTCTGTAAACGAGAAATAACTGGTCACTATTTGAAGCATGTTAAAATGGCTTGATATGCACCTGCAACGTGGTCCTCTTCAGGCGATCATTCACCATCTCAGTGTTGAGATGCTCTTCCTCCAGCTCTTCCTCAAGTTGAGTAATACGACCCTCCAGACGTCTCTTTTCATCAGTCAGCAGAGAACTATAAAAAAAAACACATTTGACATTTTTCACTGTTCTTTCATGTAACTTGAAGGGAGTTTGTTTTATATTCCTACTTCTTTCCATTGGTGGTTGTGATCTCTTCTTGCAGCTCATCTCTTTCAGTCTGAGCCTGCCTCTTCATTCTCTCTGCTGTAGCCAAGTCCTACAGCAATCAAGACGAAGCATTAATATTACCACTGTAAGTGTTAAGGGGGTAGATTATTCACCATTTGATAGTAGCACATGCCTCTTGAAAATGCAAGGTGTCAGCCTCCATGGTCTTTAGTTTCTTTTCAGTCTCTTTAGCTGCAGCGACTGCTTCGTCTCGAGCAAAGCGCAGCTCATCCAGTTCTCTCATCTGGTCTTTCATTTGGGCCTGTAACATTTTTATATGGTATATTGTAAAACTGAAGCCATCTGTGTTGCTAAAACCAAACAATGCTTTTCTATAGTGTTTTGTTGACGTTTTGTACCTGGATTTTTTTCAGTTGTTTGAGTGCCTCATCTTTGGCTTTGTTGCTGGCATCAATCTGGTATTCTAGATCTGCCAAATCCAGCTCCATTTTCTTTTTGGTGACAAGAGCCTGGCTGCGCTGACGCCGCTCCTCTTCAAGCTCCACCTCCATCTCACGCACCTGAGAGCAGTTTACCAGATACTGTTAACATGCATTTATTTCACTTTAAAGCCTAGAAAGATGATGTTTTTCTTACCTGTTTGACCAGTTGTTTCCTCCTCTCCTCTCCCTGTTCATCTCTGGCCTGTAGGTCTCTGTCAAACTGCGCCTTCATGGCCTGCATGTTCACCTCCAGACGCAGCTTGGCGTCCTCTGTGGCCTGCAGTTCGTCCTCCAGCTCCTCCAGCTGCACCCGCATCTCCTCCAGCTGCTGCTCCATGGCCCGCTTGGATCTCTCCAGCTCATGAACCTGTTCAAATGTTCAAATGTTTAGCACCTACTATATGTGCGCTACATGAAGTGAGGCTTGAAGTCAGTTTGAACCGCTTACACTTTTGCCAACATCATCCTTGCGGGATACCAAATCCTCCATCTCAGCTTTGAGCGACTTATTGGCCCGGTCCAGCTCATCCTTTAGGTCAGACATGGTCTCCAGCTCACGAGCCAGATTCAGTGCCCGCGTTTCCTTATCTCTGGCATCAGCCTCGGCCTTATCACGCTCTTCAGCATTCTGAGTGGAGATGGTCTTTTCCTCTGCCAGCATCTATAAATTATTATCAGGCAAAGTTAAGAACAAAATCATTTAGAACAGTTATATATTTTGGCATAATGGCAAACTTTTACCTGATCAAATTTCTTCTGTTTCCTCTCCAGGTTGGAGACGATCTGCCGGAGGTTGTCCTGGTCCACCATGTGGTCCTCCAGCTCTTGTTGTAAACGGTTCTTAGTCTTTTCCATTTTGTCGTAAGCTGCAGTCTTCTCCTCGAGTTGCTGCACCAAACTGTCCATCTCTCGCTGGACTCTCTTACGTCCCTCCTCAGCTCCCTCCAGAGACGAAGCCTCCTGGTCCAGCTTCTTTTTCATGTCTGCCAGCTAAACACATCAACAACATAAATAACAGGTATAATTTCATGTTTTATTGGGATCCCCAGCCTGTCTGCCAAAGTATGCAGCTATATACCAACCTGTGCCTGCAGAGTGGACACCTGCTTCTCCACGTTCCTCTTGCACTCTTCTTCCTCCTCGACCTGCTCTCTCAAAATGTTCTGTTCATCCTCCATTAGCCTGAGCTTTGTTGAAAGGGCCAGTTTTTGACGAGTCTCTTCTTGAAAGAGCTCCTACATTTGCAAGAGAAATGTTATAAGTAAAATACTGTTCCCAATCTATGGATTAACTATACTGTGACAAGCAGCAAAGTATAGCCACTGGCTGCAAAGTTATTTTTGAATTAATTTGATATAATATAGTAATATAATTATGACAACTGACTACATTGATTTAGTGGTGTTTTAAAGATAAAATGTATTTCTACCCGTGAGTCTTGCAGCTGGGACTCCAGTGAAGACACATCTTTACTGTATTTGATGTTCTTTCCTTCTGCTTCAGTCAAGAGGGCATTTGCATTGTCCAGCTCAGACTAAGGAAATAAAGGCCGATTTCAGTAAAGCAGAAAACACTTAAGATGATGATTTGTAATTTTGCACCGCAGACCTGCATCTTGCTAATCTTGTCGGACATTTCGTTTCTCTGTCGATTGCTCTCTCCGAGTTTGACCTGAAGCTCTTGAACCTGGGCCTCTGCTTTTTTACGGCGATGTTCAGAGTCTCCTTTACTTTCAGTCAGTGTCTTCAGCTCAATCTGTAACTCATTCCACTCACTCTCCAATGCCTGCTTGCCCTTTTCCACTGAGACTTTATTCTGCAGGACAAACATCACACATTACTATAATCCAAGCTTTTACTGGACATCCTTTATAGAAAACCTCAATGTTACCCTTTTGGCTTGCTCCAGCTGTTCATTTAGCTCTTCAAATGCCTGGTTGTGCTTCTGTCTCATGTCGGCCATTAATTGTTCGTGGTTTTTTGCTTCTTCCTCCAAAGTTTTTTTAAGCTGAGAGACTTCAGTCTCACGCTTGGTTCTGGAGAGATAAAAGATAAGACATTAGGGAAATAATTTGTTTTCTAAACATAATTTCAGACAGAATCCAAACAAACCTGAGCTCTTGTTGTGCTGCGGTGGTGTCCAGAGTATCTTCCAGTTCGGTCTTAAGGGCTTCCAGTTCCTCTCCCAGGTCTCTGCGATGTTTCTCGGCTTTAGCTCGAGCCTGTCTCTCCAGCTCTAGGTCCTCCTGCAGCTCTGAGATCTGTGCCTCCAGCTCTCGGATCTTCTTTTGAGCCATGTTCTTGGCTGCAGCCTCCTCCTCGATCCTGAAAAGAATTTCTAAATCACATTCACAAAGTACAGGATTGTAATGTAATTTTAGTTTATTCTAATAACCACCTTGCCAGTGCAGCCAGCAGTTCCTCCTCTTTCTTGGCGAGTTGAGCTCGGAGTTCGGCGATCTGAGCCATCAGGTCTGCGATCTGGTCGTGAAGCTCAGTGGAGTCTCCCTCCAACTTGCGACGATTTTTTTCCAGTTCCTGGCGCTGTTTCTCCTCCTTTCGCAGGCGGTCTAGTATTGAAATAGACAAATAATCCAAATTAGAGACACGCTAATATAATAAATTAGGTAGGTAATTATAAAAGTAGGACATACCCTCCAATTCTGTGATCATAGCCTCATGTTTATTCTTGAGTTTTTGCAAACTTTTAGATTTCTCTTCTTCTTCAGTTAAGTTTGTTGTGAACTCTGAGATACGCTCCTCTAGCTGTTTCTTTTCCTAAAGATTAAATAAATAATAGTTATGAGTCAAGTGTGTTATAGAATTACTATAAAAAAAGTCTAATTACACCAAAAAATATTGTTTATCCTGAACCAGACCTTGGAGAGTTTGTTGTTCTGGTCGTCCAGCACCATGATGTCCTCCTCCATCTTCTTCAGTTTAGCGTCTGTCGTCATCTTTTCCATCTGCAGCTTCTGTCTGGCTGCCTCCTCTTCATCCAGCTGCTGCTCCAATTCCTAAAAAAATAATAATGGGGGTAAAAGGTTAGATTGTTGTTAGATAGTTATTGTTAAGAAGTTAATAATTCCCCATGTAAAACTTCACAGACATTGATGTTCTGCTGCATCTTCTTCCTCTCGGTGTGCATCTGAGTGACCCTCTCCTCCTCATCCTCCAGTCGGGACTCCAGATCATGGAGGATCTCCTCCAGCTCTTGTTTCCTTGTGGCCAGTCGAGATCTCATCTCCTCAGCCTCTCCACACAGCTCTATCTCAGCCTGGAGCTGCTCCTGGAGTGCCAACTTCTCAGAACCCAACTGCAGAAGAACACAAAACAAACAGATATACAGTAGCAAATACAAAACACAAGAGTCTTTAAATCCCAAAGTGAAAACGTTTCAGACCAGACCTGCTTCAGCTTGTTGTCCAGCTCTTCCACTAGCTGCTCTGACTGCAGCTGTTTATCTTTTATTTTAGTCAGCTCCTCTTCTTTGGCAATCATGTCCTCTTCTTGACGGGTCACCTGAAGCAAAGGTTTGACCTGGAAAAATAGAAAATATAGTGTAAACTTGGATGGAGTGAATAACCATATTATAATAGATAGGGCTTTTTTATTATCATGTGTCAACATTTGAACAGTAGTTTTGTTGGTCATTTACCTTCGTAAACAGCCTCCACCACTGCCAGTTTCTGAGTTTCAGATAGGCAGCACAGTTTCTCTGAATAACTTTCATCGCAGTAAGCTGTTGCTGTCTTTTGGCAAAAGCTCTAAAACACATAAGACCCAGAACAATGAGCAATTTGTCTTTAATAAGATTCTTTGAAGAATTTTCAGATACATTTATCCAACATACTTGCGAGCCACGTATCCTCTGCACCAGGCCTGAAAACTGATGATCACATCAGTGATCTTCATGTCCCTTTCCTCCTCCAGATGAGCCAGAACTCCAGCTCGGAAAAACACCTTACTTTGACCAACGCGGTACAGATTGGGATCCAGCTCTAAGGCTTTTATCTGATAAATAAAAGATGTACGTATATTTTTAAACATAACAGTTTATAGATGGCTCATCGACTAAACCAATGTACACACCATCAGCACACAAGCCTGCTTCCCATCCATAAAGCCTTTAGGAATTGCATTAGGGGTCAGGATCTCATATCTGGAAAAACAGGAAGAGACAAGCTTGATTTAGTGGAAAGTTTCTTTAACAGAGAACTGACCTCTCTTTCGAGTTACCTCTGTCTAAACTCCTGGAAGACGATGCGGTTGGGGAAGCCCTGTCTGCAGATACGGATCCCCTCCAGGACACCATTACAGCGCAGCTGCTCTAGAACCAGGTGAGGGTCCAGTTTACCTGCCTGATGACAAACACATATGAATTAAATTAAATACATTCATACAAAATAGTGTCTCAACAGGACTTCGGGATTCATACTTTTTTCTCATGGTTGGGAATGATGCAGCGGACAAAGTTGGGGTTCGTGTTTCTTAGTGTAGTCATGAGGTTAGTCAGCTGCTCCTTGTACAACTGGCCCACAGTGCGAAACATGCCTTTGCGTGTTTTGAATGCTCCATGAACTGAATCCGAAATTCCTGCAACTTTATCCAAGCCGACAATGCGATCCACTGAATGGATGCAAAATAAAGAATATAAACAATTATTATCCAAAAGAAAACCATGTTTGGTGACAGTAGAGCTTTACTCGTACCATCTCTCCACAGGTCAGATGTGAATTTGTCTGTGGACTGGTTTAGTAAAGTGGCTACACACTCATTCAGAGGATCCATGTTTTTCATCAACCACTCATCCGCTTTGTAGTCGACCTGTACCACAAACACAACACACATTTAATACATAAGTGTGCGTTTTAAAACACACAGTTTTTTAAAATAGGATTAGAATATACAATTATGTACCTTTCCTGCATAGTGAAAGATGCAGAAGTCGGCATCATCTTTAAGTTTCTTGGGTTTCTGAAACTTGGGGTGTGTTCCTTGCTCCTGGACCACTTTCTCCACAAAGGTCTTATCTGTGGCTTTTGGAAACCAGCACTCTTCATCGAGCAGAGCAAGGATTCCCGGGGGCCCAGCCTTTAGGAACAGACAAGATGAACATATTACAACACTGAAACATGCCTAAACCTGCCGCAACATCTGCTTTCTCCTGCTTCTTACACAACAATAATCTGCAGGTCCAAATAAGGACACATTTACACAGTATAGTTTAGTATAGTGAGGTGAGTAGATGAGATGCTTACAGGTCTTTCGATGAGGTCGATACAAGGCTGCAGGTCCAGGCCAAAGTCTATGAAGCTCCACTCGATGCCCTCGCGCTGGTACTCCTCCTGCTCCAGGATGAACATGGTGTGGTTGAAGAGCTGCTGCAGCTTCTCATTGGTGAAGTTAATACAGAGCTGCTCAAAGGAGTTCAACTGGTGGAACAAAGAAACAGTGGATATTGTAATTTTCTGTAGGAGTTCTTGTAAGACCACTAAATACATTTACAGAAGAAATGTAAAACATATTACCTCAAAGATCTCAAATCCAGCGATGTCGAGTATGCCGATGAATGAAGCTCCCTGTCTTTTGGTTTTGTCCAAGGCTTTGTTGATTCTCATCACTAACCACCGAAACATCCGCTCGTAAGACGCTTTGGCCAGAGCTTCTACAGCAAACTCCGCCTGCTCCTGAGTCTGGGCTTTTTGTACGTAGTCCCTGCCAACCTGGACAGACAGACAGGAATAAGCAATATTTAAAAATGTCCACTAAACTAGTCCTTACTAAAGTTGGCTTATGATAAAAATTCTGCAATATTATGACAGACTTTATGTAGCTGCTACTGTTCTGACCTTGATTCTTGGAGAGAGAATGGCTCGGGAGAAGTCAGTCACATTGATGCCAAGGAGATGACAAACTTTCTGGGCAGCTGGTGATGGCAAAGCATGGGAGTCACAATAGTCTTAATTCACAAAGATACCAAATAATTAGTAACTGTGTGAGGTTTATTCATACCAGTGTCATCAGGCATAGAGGCCTGGTCAGTGTTGCGCTCTTTCTTGAAAGTCATATTTCCGAGCTGCAGAACCGCTGATACCACCTTCAAAAGACCTGATTACCAAACAAAAATAAACAAAAATAATCATGCCATATTGTGATTGTAAACACAAGAAAAGAGACACCGTTACCTATGCTCTCTTCTTCTGGGATGCCCATGATATTAAATGCCTCCATGGTTTCAGTGAACATGTCTTTGTCCTGTTGGCCCGGGATTGTCATGTTGCCGTTGGACAAAAATCTATATTTGCTGTAATCTTCCAGGCATAGTTCAGCTGACGGGGAAGTTAAATAAAATTATTTACAAAAATCAAGAAAATTATCGTTTGAATGTACTTACAGCGCATCTTTTCGCCTGCTCCTGTTAGTAAATAGTAGAAGATGTGGAAGCTCCTCTCTTCTTTAGCTTGTCTGATGGCTCGAGATTTCTCCAACAAATCTGACAACAGCTCAGTCAAGGATTAATTACATCATTACTAGAAAACTCAACTAAATCTGGTCAAAATAACTCAAGAAAATGGTGGCCACACACTGGAAGCCACCACATCATCTTTCTGGTCATGTCTGGACATCAATATATTAGACAGTGTAATTGGAACTTTTTAGAGAGTGCTGCAGTCGAGGCCTTTAACATTTTGAAGGTAATGTTCATGTATTAGAGGCAATGTTGATTACTGTACACAATGTGGCTAAAACTTTACTCTGCATGTCCTTACTGATGCAACCTGGGAACAGTTCAAAGAGTATACAGAATTGTGACCCCTGCATTGGTAAAGACATGCAGAAAAGCATTACTATATAGGGGTAATGTCATGTGCAGTAAAAACATTACGGTACTATATAGGGGTAAAGTCATGTGCAGAAAAACATTACGGTACTATATAGGGGTAAAGTAATGTGCAGGAAAACAGTACTATATAGGGGTAAAGTACTGTGCAGAAAAACATTACGGTACTATATAGGGGTAATGTAATGTGCAGAAAAAACATTCCGGTACTATATAGGGGTAAAGTCATGTGCAGAAAAACATTACAGTACTATATAGGGGTAAAGTAATGTGCAGAAAAACATTACTATATAGGGGTAAAGTACTGTGCAGAAAAACATTCCGGTACTATATAGGGGTAAAGTAATGTGCAGAAAAACATTACTATATAGGGGTAAAGTACTGTGCAGAAAAACATTACTATATAGCGGTGAAGTAATGTACAAAAATCTTTATGGTAATCTCACTCCATCACACATAAAAGTAATCTTAAAAAGGATACAAGTTTCAATGTTGGCTCCTACAATGTATCCAGTGACATCAAAGTTAATCCGGATGAATTTTCCCTAAAAGACGTTGAATTGATTAATCCCTAGCAAACACTATAATCACATTTTATCTGTTTTATTTTAGTCCAGTCTTACAAAGCGTGAAGAGTTGTCATTCTTTACGGTCTTAGCGTTCCCAAAGGCCTCCAGAATAGGGTTAGCTTGCAGTAGCTGTTTCTCCAGTTCTCCCTAAAAGACAACATGACATATCTTACATTTATATAAAAAGGAGGCTAAACAGGTTTGAGCACACAATGTAAAAATAAACAAAAACGCACAGCAAGGCATAAATTAGTTTAATAATTAGAGTATTCAGAAACAAATGGCTTCAGGGCAGGGTATAATTGCCCAATCAAACAACAACTGAAGTGAATACTATATCCTTCACATTCCAGCACATTCCTGCTGCAAGCCTATTCAAGCAAAAGTCATGTAAAACCATCCATGCAGGTAAGACAAGGCACAAATAACACACACAGGCGGGTTAGCAGCATTCGCCCCCAAAGGAAATGCACGACAGTTCAACGATACCCAAAACACTAAAAACAGTATGCCATATACAACCTATACCATAAAGTTTGGAGCCCTTGGTTCACCCAGATATCAGATAGATTTTAATATTTTTTTCTATTGGTTTGAATAAATTAAATTATTTGGCAAATTCAACATTCACTTTTTTTTGCAAAACTTTAAATAGGCACCAATATTTGATTTTCTAGAGAGTTGGTGGGACGTGTCACTGTTTCAAAGTGGTGCATATCATCCACATACAAAAAAGCCCCCATTTCTACCCAATCCCCACACAACTCCTCGCTTTTGTTAGTAGAAAGACATGTCCATGCTGATGAACAACAAATAGAGGAACTCACATGTGTCAAAACTGCATTGCCCTGTAAAAAGTGGGTAAATAAATCAAGTAAATGCAAATGATATAACCTCAGAGATAATCTTTAGTCAGCTGTGAAAAAATGTAAAGTCATGTTAAAACAACAATGAGTACAGTGCCCCACACGTTTGCAGTGGGCTGGAGGTCTCTGCACGTCAAGACATGACCCAGGAATGTGGAGTAGCTCATTCAGGAAGCTTCATTACATTAAACATGGACCTTTAAGGCCATGCTCAAAATACAACTAGTATTAATGTTAAAACTACATGAATTACCTGGTCTTTCTTAGATTTGGAAGATGATGCAACATGGGCCAGGTACTGGATTACTTTTTTAGTATTTTCAGTTTTCCCAGCTCCAGATTCACCACTAAAAAGACAAACAATGAAGGTTGACTTTGACTGGAAGAAAAAAACCTTGATACAAGCAGAAAGCTTTTCCCCTTTTCAATACATTTTTAAGTTTACAAAATTGAAAGCTTACGTGCAAAGAATTGACTGGTCCTCCCGGTCTAAAAGCAAGAAATGAAGACAATGTGAAGGACAGCATATTACCTTTAACGTCCTGAGATAAAATAACAAATACTTTAGTACGGTTTCGTACCCTGCATCATGCTGCGGTAGGCATTGTCTGTGATGGCGTAGATGTGAGGGGGCATCTCGTGTCTCTTTTTGCCTTTATACATGTTCACTATCTCCTCAGTGTAAATGGGCAGGTGCTTGTATGGATTGATCACGACACAGAATAGACCTGAGTATGTCTGATGAAAATAGAAAACAAAGTTCATCACTATCACACAAGTGTCTGGTCGTGGTGTAAGGGAAGAAACTCACATAGATGAGTCCAGAGTAGTATCGGTCTTTGAGGTTGTGCAGCACAGACGCCTCGTTCAGACACGTGAGCTCGGCCATGTCCTCCACTTTGTTGTATTTGGGTGGATTCATTTTCTGGATGTCATCTTTATTTATTTTGACCTGAAATTTAGAGAACAAAAAAGGCACTATCAACCACCGTATACCAACATTATTACAGAAACAGTTTGCCAGTCGTTTACCTTCTTGCCCGAGTCCACGAGCTCCACTACACACTCCTCTCCCGTCTCCTCTTTGAGGGAGCCAGCTTCAAAACCCAGCTTCTCTGAAGGGACCCACACCAGTTTCTTTGAGGCCCAGTCGGCTTGAGCCAGAGGGTTGTTCACCGCACTGCGGTCCCCATACAGGAACTTGTCCGCGTCCGTCATTTTAGCTTGAAAAGAAGCAATAAAATTTAATTTTAATAAAATACTTACATGAAAGTATTTCAGAAACCAAGAGCACTGCCTGTTTGTTGCTACAATAAATACAATGTTGAATGTAAAAGCCTTTTAGATAGATGTTTATTTAGGTATGGTTTTAAGTTGTCAGTTGCTCTCAGATTTAACATGTGTCACTCATCACACCTCAGATCCCGTCAGTAAAGTTTGTACAGGCTTTGGGCACATGTGGCTTAATTATTTACACAACATAATTTTCAGTTTCAAGTAGATCCAACAACAGCAACATTATGAACCAAACAATTCTCACAGTAAACCCCTTTATTTAAAATAGTTCAATGCAGAGATTGACACAGAATTATTAATTATCCATGGATCCACAGATATTAAACTAAAAAGGTCGTCATTAGAGTCCCTTCTACCAGATGCAAAGGTTAAGGACATGTAGCCGGCCCACAGATGTTATGTTACAGCAGGGATGCTCTGCCCCAGATTCAGGCTTAAAGAATGTCAGAAACAAGTCTGGGCAAAAAGAGAAATGTCATTATTGGCCCTCCACACCCAGCTCAGTCCTGCAGCATTTAATACTGTTACTACAACTTCACATTGTAAACTCAGAAAGTGATACCCTGCTCCTCCACTCTGTAGGCTAACATTGATCTTATATTAATAGACTTAATGAGGCATTTACTGCATCATTCTGTCTTAGTAGTTGAATAGCTGTACGTGAACAGCTGATATTTACACACATGCGTCCTCTGTGTAGCTTGAGAGCGTTTATACAGTAAGGGATAAGGAGATCAGTGTCACCTGTGGCTCCACTAAGTTAATTATGTGATCACCCTCTGGGTCAACTGTGGGGGGAGGAGCCACTCTCACTTATATTGAAGCAGAAATAATCAATAAAGAGAGTATCTTATGAACAATACAATATACATCCGCAGTAAACCAGGAGCTGAGCAGAAACCCTGTGATTTTCACATGAGTTGTGTGTGGATCCATGGGCCAACTTCCTCAGGAAGTTACACACACTCTTATGCCTCAACACGTTTTGAAATTTCTCCTCTTTTCAAAGTGCAATAATTAAAAAGATGTGACTGGAGGATATTGTTTAAATCCCGCCCAAGATCTGCAGCAGATTATTAGGTTTGCACAATATGAGGATTGTTATTCCATATAAAATTATGTTCTGCACACATCACAGTTTGAAATGCATCGACTGGTTTTATTTCATGTTAAAACAACCACATCACTCCCCTCTCTTGTCCTTGGCTCCCAGTCAATCCCAGCTTTATCTTGTTCCTGCCACCTGCGACTGCACTGGTGATGGTCCAATAAGTGAACGGCTGTCATTAGTTTTACGGACCTGGGTTATTACAGGTAACATATGCTGCTCTACAAGAGGCTGGGGGGATGTCTCAGACCTCCATTGTAGTCTATACATGTATTCAGTTCAACAGGTAGTCTATGGTTGTAGTTTAAAACACACAGGTAAGAGATAATATTGCTTGACAGTGATTAATTCTGGGCTCAGATCCTGTCCAGTTGTGAAAGTCTGTATCCGGGGGGCATACACACCTCACAGACGTTGCAGCAGATGGGTGTGAGCAGCTTGATGAAAATTTGATCTCAAAGATGAAAAGGGACTAGGGGCTATGTCTATTCAAAAGTTGTGGGACTTTTGCAAAATATGTCAATTATCAAACACAATTGGAACAAAAATGAACAAAATTGAGTTTAGAGGCTAAATGAGCATGCGCATATTTAAAAGGCAGACCATCTCGTCTCCCAATCATCAGCTCACCTGGTCAGAAGCCACTAACATCTCCACTTTCCCGCTTCTAAACAGCCCATTTGAATTTTCGTTTGGCTGTCTTATATTTACCCACAACTACGCTTTTTTTTATCTCTTTAGTGACAATTTAACAGGCACAATCTGCTTCAGAAACTGACCTGATGTTCAGCAGCACGGCACTGGGGTGAGTTGGCACTTCTGTCTGTTCACTCGACGACAGTTTTCTCCACAAAATAAGAACCCGCTCAAGGACTTTACAGCACCGTCAGTGTTTGTGTGTCCTCTCCCCGGGTCCAGCTGCTCCTCAGGCGGGGCACGGCCACGACAGACTCCAATGCAGCTTTGATCCGCCCAGTTTTACTTTGGGCAGGTGAGCGCTCCTCCCTCCAGCCACCGTCAGCCCCACGGATAAAGGCAATGCTCCTGTGATGTCTGTGTATTTAAACTAACGCCAATTATAATGCTTATTTGGAAATTAAAATTAATTCCTAAGCAATTTTATGTTCTCCCTTAGTAAGCAGCCATATTGAAAAGTGTCTCTTCTGCAGTCTACAGCAATCAGGTCTAATCCAAGTCTAAAAACAAGGACTAAACCAAAAATTTGCACAGGGCCCTTGATAACAGCTACTGCTCTTCACAATGACATGAATTCAAGAGTGTTGTGACTTCACAATAATGTATGGTGCAATAAAACTACTCAGCTGGAAGTACAATTTAATCCCAAAAGTTACTGTGCAACTGTAACTGATTACTACCCACCTCTGAGTACCTGTGGGTACCCCAAATCGGGACTAAACCAGGAACTAAACCAGGTCTAAAACAGTACTAAGATCAGACTTGAACGAACCACACATCCAATTCAAGCCCCTCCAGGACCGTGATGATATGTTTGAGTCTTTGCAACAGAAGCAGGGTGTGTCTCAGCTGATGTGTGCTAGATAGAAATCTGATATCTCTGCCCTACAATACAAACAGAGACAACTTTTTGCAAACGTGAGGAGTTAAATATACATTGACTAGGACAGTTGAACAAAATACTAACTCTAATAACTCTGACTTTGAAGGCGTGGCCACAGCTGCCACAGCTGCTGCAGCAGCACATCCCAACAGGGGCAGACTCTACCTGCTGCAGCTCACCTCTTTTCAGCCAATCACCTTTTGGTAATTTCCTACCTTATATGGTCAGAGAGAGAGGAGCCAAATAAAAGGGGAAAGTGAGAAAGACAGCAGCGCATAGACCTTGTGGGGGCGTGGCCTTTTATTGTGTGTGTGTTTTTTGTGTGTGTTTTTTTTGTGTGTGTTTTGTGTGTGTGTTTTTTGCACTAGTGTTAAGTTTCTTCTCCAGACCTTGTCATTACCCTAAGCCCCTGTCATCCTGTTGAACTAAATTTGTCCCACATCAAAGATAATCGTATGAACGGTGCATGTTGCAGCAGACAGACAGCGTGTTGAGCTATAGGCGGGTCGAGTAGGCATCATTTTACTCAAGTAAGAGTACCGTTACTTCAGAATAACCTGACTCAAGTAAAAGTAAAAAGTACTCGTTCACATAATTTCTCGAGTAAGAGTAGAAAAGTACTGGTTAAAAAAAACTACTCGAGTGCAGAGTAACTGTTTGAACGTAATGGCAGATTATTTGTTGGATTTTGTTGTAACCTGGCAAAAAAATAAACTGATATTTTCAAAAGATAAACTAAAAAAGTAAATACTATTTTCGAAAAGGAACAGAATTTCCACATCATCACATTTTTCACATAAAGCTGTTCTTACACAGAGGTGGTAAAAGTACTCTTACTCTTTCTAGATTGCGCAGTAAAGCTACTCTATATCTAAAGTTACTCAAGTAAATGTAACTGAGTACTACCGACCTTAACAACTAGATGTTCAGAAATATGCTTTTACTACTTTGTAAGAATGAAAACAAACTTGTTTGACATGAGCTCATGTTTCTGTCTCTATTAATCCTGTTGCACAAAGACTTCAACACACATACAATTTCAGTATGCCTCAAATGTGAATTGTTGCTGTTGATGTATACAGTTTTTACATACATGTTGCAGCCCTGGGAATATGTTTTAACACGTCACTGCAGGCCACAATGGGACAGATATGGTACTAAGTTGATTACAGTGTCATTGGAGAGTTGTGTAAGTGCCATACAAAGAGAATGCAGATGTGTCGAGTCACGCTGCTTCTTGGAGGTGGGAGGTGTCATTACCACCAGGTGTATTTAAAGTTATAAACATATATTAGTCTTCATTTTTTTGCCACTCATCCGTCTCACATTTTTAAACAACCACTAAAGACATCTTGCTACTTGCAGCAGGTTGCGGGTTCCCACTCCACCGAGCTGTGTCTTTGGGCAAGACACTTGACATCTTGACTGTTTAAAACTGTGTAGATGTGCTCGGGGGTGACCAGTGGCCGAAGGCATGGTATGCTGTCATGCCTCTTGTCAGTCTGCCCCAGAGCATCTGTGGCTATAAAGGTCCTTTAGAGTTAAGCTACTCTCCATCTATGCAGCCAGAAACCCTTTTTTAAATCTTTCAGTGTAAAAATATACAAAACATTAGGGGTATTGTAATTTCATGTGAAACTTAAAAAAACTGTCATTTTACAGAATTTCATGGCAGTACTATTGTGTTTATGTAGAAAAATGTGCCAGTAATGTATAGATTATGACATTTCATGAGCATTCTGTAATTTCCTCCAAAAGTTAAAAATCTAACAATTTATGACTATTATACATTCGGTAAATGATTGAAATGTTGAATTTGTAGGTGGCTAATGAGTACTACCATTAACGTCTGTCATTCAGTTCAGCAGATTTTTTTTTTTACCACAAGGAGACATTTTTTTTTAGTTTTTACTTATTTTATTTATTTTCTTTTTAAGTGTTTTATTGATTTTTTTTCTCCAAAAATCCTGAGGTATTCACAATATAATGGCATTTATTCAGTTTTTCTGTTTGAAATGACACTTGGTTGTGGGGAAACAAAATACAGCCAAAAATAAAATATATATATTTTTTTAAAAAGCAGTAAAGCTGTGTCAATTGATACAAGACAATATATCAATGGTGTCGTACATACCGGTACAGTACATTAATAAAACGGACAGCGCTTTTCGCCAAATCCTCCACCCTGCAAACTACTAGCACACTATCATGCAGTCTGGACAAAGCAGAAGCCACTGTCAATAAACCGTTCAAAAATAACCCAATAAGCACTTGAGCAAACTGGTCAAATATGGTTTTAAAGTTGCAGCTAGGTATACAATCGTTACTGAAATTATATCAATTTAAAGAGACCCTATTACGCCAACTTGACTTATGAGTTTACACATCAGCTGTGGTAGTGAAGTGAGTGTGGCCAACAGGGGGAAAGAGGGCCTTAAAGCTGTAGTCGGGAAGTTCCCAAAAAAGGACTTTGTTAAGAAAAGGCTTAAATTTGATCTGTTGTATGATTTTAATGTAGGTAAATTAACAAAACAAAAATACACAATTATTATTTTACTTTAGCTCCTCCCCTGGTATGACTTATCACCAATAGTAGTTCCTTTAGTGGTAAGACTGGCCGCACAAACTATAATTTGATGTTGCTGTAGAGGCCAAAGGAGAGACTAAAGTAAAATAATAATTATGACAGATTACTTACATTACATCATAGAACAGGGTCAGATAGTAATTTCTTATATTAGGAAACTTTCAGACTACATGCACCTAATCTAAGATTTGTTAGCAGAGAGAGCAATAGCCTCCCAAAAAGATGATTAAAACGTTAATCTAGAAATGTTGATAGAAACTTGAAGCTTGAACAAAGGCATAATACGGCTCCTTTAAACTGTGAGTAGCCAAGTCCAGATACATCATGCTGTACATTTGAAAACTAAATTATTTTGGGGACCATGAAACATCAATACATCTGCAGGAAGTTGTATATTCAGCAAACAGTTAGTGTGAAAGAGGCTTTTTGTATATAATGACAAAAAGCCTGACTGACTAACCCCCTACTCTTCTAGTCTGCTTTTTGCGTTTGCTCGCCACAATAAAATACATCATAATAAATCAAACAAAATAAAAGCATAAAAACGACCAATAAATAAATATCAGTGAAAAAAATACACTGTTGAATCAAATCTTGCTCTGTGTCACAGATCTACGATTAATAAAAAATAACGGCTGCGACGTACAGAAAATAAAATACAATATTGTCCTTGTTTCAAGACGGCAACAAACAAACCAAGAAACCCATCATCGCAAGTGCAAGATCAGTCACAACAGTCTCAGCATTATAAAACAACACATCAAACACAAAACCACTCTGGTATATCAGCTCATAACTACAGCATCAGACCAACCAGAAAGAATACAAAATAAAATAATACAAATAAATTCAAAAGTAATAGGGATAAGTGGTAGGGCTGCACAAAAATATTGTTATTGCAATATTGGCAAACAATCTAACATGAGAAACTAAAGATATCATAATAATGTTTCTGTGACATACGTTCACACTGGTATCTGGAGCGTATATATATATATATATATATATCAAGTTGAATGACATAATATAATCCAATAATTTTTTCTATTCACTCAAATACAAGATATAAATGAAATCAGAATTAGCGATAATAATTAAAGGCTTACATTTAGACCTGGTTTAGCTTAGTGTTAGCTCTAGTTTTGACCAGGGAAAATGGGGCCCTGTAAAAGTGACCATCTATGGTTAATAAAGCTTTAACCTTAATAAATATCTTATTGCATATCTATCATAGTTATCACGTAGTAACAATAACTTCTAATATTGTGCAGCCCTTGTAAGGGGGTAAAAATAACAGCACACAATTTATGACCCGAACAAGGGTAACATAAAATAAATCGATCATCAATATCTGATCAAAAAATATAAAGAAATTATACAATAAAGCAATAATAAAAAAATACTATAACTTTCAGTTCAGAGGTTATCCTTATGTGATGGTTCAACTGGACTAAACATGTCACAACATCTGGATCAGCCTCTATCTCTTTGTTCAATTTGGTGTCAACATCGCCCTGAATAATATAAAAAAATACAATAATAAAATTTTAAAATAACAACCAAACAAAAATAAAAGCTAATAATAATCACCATCAAAAAAGACTTTTGGTACACAATACATTTCACACACGCTTTTCACACTTGCACAGCTAAAACAGGAAAGACGAAAAGGACATTTTTAACCAACACTGTCTTCTAACAATAGTGAAGATACAGCTCCTCTGTGACACCTAGCAATGGCTCCAACAGGGAACAGTATATTGCAAAAAAGACATACATATATACCAAAAAAAAAAAAAAAACGTGTAAAAACCTTAAATAAACATTTCTGCACCCACGCCCCAAATAACTGTTGTAATATAACATAATAAAACAAACCAAAGCGATGGCAGTTACAGTGGTTACAATAACATGCATTTGATAAACTTTACAGCATTGATCTGTCTCTCTCCCAACTACAAACCCATCAGTACCATAGTAGGAGCTGGTTTTGGTTCAAGAGGACTACAACAATGTCATCTTTGACCGGATTATGCGTTTACTGCTGTTTAGGTCAATGGGGAACACAAAAAGTGATCCATTTTCAGATGCTCAAATAGTTTTTACTTGGGAAATGAGCATTAGAAGTAGTTCTGGTTTGATAAAACTGTTGCATGCACTAGTTTATACCACAAGAATTTTTTTTGATGAGTTACTGTAGGATGGACATTGAGAGCATTGAATTGTTGTTTACTGTGTTCCCCATGATTGAATCCTCAAATATCTAAAATCAATCTTCAGCTCTGTTTCTCTCAGACAGGTGGTCTTCACACGAGAGGGGCTTAAAACAATAAAAAAAAACACACACACTCATCTCATACTGTAGCTAACAGCTTACATATGTTGTGTATGTACACAAGTCTTCTGTCCCCATCAGAGTAAGCTGACATAGTTTGAATGACTGCATAGTGAAACATGATATTTGGTTTACTTACAGATGGGGTCATGACACACACGCACACACACTGCCCCCTGATGGCAAGGTGCAGCACAGTAAGCACTAGCACTACTTTTTAGATAGCTCTGGGCTGTCCTTGCTGTGGAAGTTAATATACATATAAAGCCACTATTGGCAGTAGCACACATCCCGCTGTACATTGGGATGACTTTATACATTAGGTGTGGGTCCATTTTGTGTTCCACCATTTCTACAGCGGCCCAGACCTGACAAAGGAGCTGTTTTTAAAAATAGAAACTGCACAATCATTAGAGCAAGTCTGTGTATGCGTGTGTGTTTACATTTATACAACAGCTTAATACACAGGTTTGACAGTGGGAGACTGGGTCTAACTATAGTATACTTATAGTACACAGGAGTAGCCAATGTATGCTGCCCAAATTTGACAGATATGTTTTGCTGAATTGGAGCCTGCTGCTGGCACACAGCTGCCACGTGCCGAGCACCAGTGCAGAGTTACTAATGTACACAACAGATAAACAGGTTGTGACACATATTTGGAGAAGAGCCAAGTGTTCAGGTCAGTTCTGGGTCACTCTTGGTCACTGGGTGATTAATCTAATATTCCACTATCAATCCCAAACTAATAATCATTTAAAATCCAACCAATCCCATTGGTATTGCTCAGCTGTTGTATGGGTAGAGCACCAGTCTCCCTCTGTACAGTATTACACACATATGCAGGCAGTGTGATTCTACAGCGCCCCCTACACCTGCTCTTAGCTTTAGAGTTAAGTCTTATAGCATTGCTGAGGGTAATCAAATATAATCAATGTCAACAACAGTCAGTACACAGACAACACTCATTTGTAGTTTAGTCAGAGATTGTGGACACCTTTGGCGTAACCATGGTGACCTGCAGGAGAAAACTGCAGGAAGAATGGACAGAGCAAACGATGTGACAAAAACATCTGGACAGACAGACACCCCTCGTTATATTAACTATAATGTACAGTGACAATAACTGCTTAACATACACCACATATGCCTTTATACTTTTATACATGTTAGTCATTTGAGCCTGTTCTCTGCACTTTCTCATTTCATCGTCATGTCCCTCACTTGCATTTCCCCCTTCATCAGACTTACTCTCTTTATTTGGTAACACATGTAGACATTGCATTATTTCACGTATTTGGTATAAAATAAAAAATATTTGTCCTTTGGGGAAAATAGGTGACAGCAGCGCCTAAAGCAAGTAACATAGCAGCAACAACGCAAATAACTGAACAGAACAATAAAAAGAACGACCTCTCAATGCTTGACCATAACGTAATGCTTCCTGTCCAACTTTAGTTCAACTTTCCTTAAACATTCATCTACTACTTTCCTCTTCAACTCACTTCTTCTCCGTGCTCGATCAGCTCAACACATCGTCCCCTTAGAATTATAAAGTTCTATTGAGAAAATCCACTTTAAAAAGTCAAGGCTTGATATTACAGATAGAACTTTATCTTTTTACATATAAAAAGCTAAACAATGAATAAAACTCAACAAAACATTTGCTGTTTTGAAGATTAAGTATCCAAATATAGGAATATGTAAATAACACAATTTTGCCAAAAATGTCAGATAGACCCTTGTAATCCTCAGGGGACGACATATTACTGCATCTTTTCAACATGCCTTTTTCCCTTCAACATACACTTCACTATCATTCCTTCTGGCCTCACCACAGTTCACTTCTGTCAAAATCTGATTTGGTGTGTTCTGGGGAGTGGGACATCAGTGTGTACTACAAGGCTTTGGTTGTAACCAGGTATACATCTTTGTATTGTACATTTATACAAGCATTGGTTTATTACACGTGACTAAAAACTAAAAAAGCCAATCAAGAGAAACTAAAAATGTGCTCCGTTTGCAAGCACCACACCTGTGTTTTCAAAAGAGTGTGTTGAAATGTTGGCCTCCACTGACTCTGAATCTACACTAAAGCCTTTGGTCTGTACGGCAGTGGAGAATTTGATGATCAAACAGAGGTGGTCAAAGAGGTAGGCAGACAGTGAAGTAAAGCAATGCTCCAAATGTTCTCTGCCAAGTTACCAAATACAAACCGGTCACACAACCACAATAGTACCACTCCCCTGGTCAACTAAAGGGACTTTCTCACTCCCCTCTTTTTCTGACAAGTCTAGTTCCACAATTCACTAGAAATCTCTAAATGCAAATCAAATTTTTACGCTATTTTCATTATACGCTTTCTGACTATATTGGTAATTTGGGCAATCACATAGGTTTTGGAAATGTGTACAAAGTATACTGAATGCATTGTACAAGCATGTTAATGAGCATGATTAAAATGTTTTGTGTTAGTACAAATGTAGTGTCAAAGTAATTAATAACCAATAAACTAAAAACAAAAATACTATCCCTACTAAAGTAAAGCGACTGTCTTCAGTTGTACACACATTCACAAAACAACACATACAGCCTGAGAATGTGTGAACATAGAAAAACCTGAATCATTAAATAATTCTTTTATAGTTTATGTACATGTGATCTGTTCTGATCTAATGTAGCAGAACCTCTGTTCCAGTGTGTAGTGACTACGCTGTTGACCAAACCAGCGGCATCAATGCTGCAGTATGTGGTTAATGAAACGGTAGGACATGAAATATACAGCAAGTGTGCAGACTAAACTTGTTAAACTAAATACGCCCCATTTCCCTTAAGACCCATGTCTGCCTGTCCAGATTAAACACTCATGTCCTCTACCCCAGTCATGTGTCTTCAGAATCCTGCCTCGTCTTGCCGCTCCTGTGGCTCCTAAGGTTCTCCGGTGGACAGATGGTTGTGAGCTGAGTCAGGCTTAGCTCTTCTTACGCTAGTCTAAACCAGACTTATCAAGTCTAGACTTGACAAAGCTAAAGCTGGAGTAGGCTAGCGTATGGCTAAGCAGTGCTGGGTTAGGCTACCTACTGAAGAGTGAATGGAGCTGGTGCTGATGGCTGTAACACTGGCTGCTGCGCGGAGACTCAGTGTGCTCCATCACAGACTGGAACCAACCTGCAACGTCCACATCCAGCACTTCATAGCGTCGGATAAAACTATGCTCCTGAGGAAAAAGTCACAGTTTGAGGAACACTGCTTGGGTATGTAAGTATGTGGCTGATTTAAAACAAAAACTTACAAGTAGTGGGTGGTATTTGGGCCTTTTTCTGTGATCCTTTGTGAGACTGGACAGAAACAAAAGAAAAGTATGAACGTTCTGTTACAAGCTCATAAATGAACAGTATGAGCTCATAAATGAACAGTATAAGCTCATAAACGAACAGTATAAGCTCATAAACGAACAGTATGCACGTAATCAACAACTTCAGTGAACTGGACTCACCAGTCTTTGACAAATGACTGGAAGTCTAGAGAGAAGCCCATACTGAGAGGCAGCAGAGGAGGATCTTCCTGTAGCACTTTGGTCAGAACCTCAAAGTCTGTCTTACAGTTTTTGTAGGGAAACTGTCCCGTGGCCAGCTCCACCTGTACAAAAAGAACACATGCAAAACACATAGGGTTAACACAGAAAAGTGTCTGAGGAAACATTATATGGAACATAGATACAACATTAGATTTACCAGAGAGATGCCAAGGCTCCACACATCAGCTCGGATGTCATAGTCAGGTTTGGTGGGATCTGGAGGGTCTATTCTTTCAGGCTGACAGAACAGAAACAGAATGTAAGCTCTGTTGTTGTGATGTGTGAATTCTGCCTATCCTCATTCTATTATTACTACAGAGCAATGTAATATCATATGTGCACTCACTGCCATGTAAGCAGCACAGCCAGCACTGCGTGTCTTTGCCTTCGAGTCGACAAGCCGTCCACTGATGCCAAAGTCACACAGTTTGATCTGGCCTTTATCGTCTAAAAGAATATTGGATGGTTTGACGTCTCTATGTATCACACCATGTTTCTCCTTTAGGTATAGCAATGCCTTTACAATCTGAAAATGATGAATGGGAGAGAGATAGTACAGAAGTTAATAGCTTATAGAGATTAATCAAATATTTAATTTCTACTCACAGCTACTGTCATTTTTCCTAGGATTGATTCTGGGATGGGGCCTTGGATTCTCTTCTTTAGCTTCTCGGCACATGTTCCCATTAACTCCATGGCAATAAACACATCCGTCTGCACAGAGAATAACACACTGATCAGTCCTCGGTTCCAAGTGTCAGCTATTACACCGTTATGCAATATGTTTTTGAGACACTCACATTGGTTACTATGGCGCCATAGCACTGAATAATGTAAGGGCAGTCATGACTCTTCAGCACCACGTCCAGGTCCATAAGAATTCGCTTGTTTTCATCTTTGTTTCCAGTTCGACGCATTTGCTGTTATACAAAAAAGCCTTTAGTCTCGTCAGTGTTATTCAGGCATCTCCAGTTTGTGCATACAGCTAAACAAAGTCTAGTCTCTGGACAAAGTTTTTATACAATGTCAGTTGCATTAGCAATAGGTAAAGCAGATTAATTAAAGCCTTTGCTAGTGAGGTGAGTGTATGTAAAGTAACAAGTCAATGGGAAGTAACACAATAAATGGTGCTTGTGGGCAGACGGTCCAATTGGTAAACTGCTTCAGCAACTGTTATTAAGGCATTTCTTAAATAGCAGGCTGTTTGTACAGTGATCTACACAGCTGCGTTGGTTAACTAGAACATGTAAGGAATAATTATTGAGAATAGTATAATAATAATAATATAATAATATAATAGTATAATAATAATAACAGTATAACAATAATATAATAATAATAGTATAATAATAATAATAGTATAATAACTAATGTTGACTTACTTTGACAGCGATAACATGTCCTGTCTTCTTAAAGCGCACTTTAAAGACTTGTCCACATGTCCCACTGCCAATCTCCCCCTCACTGATCAGATCGGTGACCTCTGCTGGATAACGCTGAGGGGACAAATATACAGGAGGAGCGATGTTATGGTGCTGTTAACGTGCTGAATCAATTTAGAACATTTTTCACTAAAACAATGAAATAATTTTATTTGCATCTTACCTGACCATCAATCTTCAAATAACCCGTTTGTTTCATGATCTCCTGCAGTTTCTGGTCAATCTCTGCACTATACAACACAAACAAATACCTTCACACCTCACCCTTCCATAGAGTGTCATCCACATACTGTACATATTTTAGTGTGTCTCTGCATTGATAACTTCAGGCTCTGTGTAAGAATGAACATACTTCTCTAGGCTCTTCTGTTGCCCGTATGGGGGTGTAGGTAGGGTGAGCAGGTGTCTGGGGCGGCTGGGGTAGGGGTGGTGCTGTGGTGAACTCTCTGAAGATGATGAGCGGCTGCCTCCATCATTGGCAAGTGGCAGTGGCAGCGCTGGTGAACAAATGTGTGGCATTATTGACACATGCAATAAAAAGACTGGAGCCTTTTGAGACAAGAGCATACTAGGGCTGCTCGATAAAAACTAATTCATCACGGTTATTTTGGTCATAATTGAAATCACTAAATATTTTATTGATTATTTATTGGGTTAAGTAGCTATCTTAATCTTAACTGAAGAAATAAATTGAATATACATTTTTAACATTAATTGATTAATAACGTTCATTATTCTAAATTAGATATTGTATATAGGGCCTCAGCTGTGTGACTAATTGTTTTTCCTTGATTATTTCGTTCTAGTAATTGAGATGAAATTCAATTAATTGCACAGCAACGTACGTTCTATATGTGTATGATGATTTTTCATATAATGCTTAGTATATTGTTTAGGTTTGAATAGGAAATCCTTAAAGCTGCAGTACCTGATATGACCAGAAGTCATCTGAGAAAAAAAAACTTTGAGACCCTCTGTTCGCTGTATTTTTGTGGGGTTGTATGGTTTTTGTTTTAGAGCGCAGGGACACTTGTTTTCAACCAATCACACGCTTCCACGGGACAGGAGGGCTCTGATTGGTTGAAACATTGTTTATTTATCAAGAACTAGAATCTATAAGAACAAGAACAACTCAATGTGGAGCTGACGTGAGATTGTAAGAGATGAAAACTGCCCTGTCATGTATTTTACTAGAATATGAATTTCCTTTACCCCATCCGTGACAGAGCATTGTTTTGGTTTTGTAAATGTCCCACCCAGACATTAAACAAAGAGGACTGTTTTCTCAAAGCTCATTCTCAGATTAGACCAGCAGAACCAGGAGGAACAGTTTAGGGATGTTTTTATATGGAAAGAGCCATTTCTCAACTTGATTTCCATTTCCCATGCTAAATAAAAGTGCTAAGTAATACAATGTCTCAACGGGCAGTTTTTTTTTTTACAGTGAAACCATGTATCAGGGGCTATCTTTAACTCAGTGTTTACCCCAATGACATTCACCCTTTCCCATTTCAAACTCACTAGGGAAATGTATTAAGTTCAGTTTGTTACAATTGGCAAACACATCTTAATCTATTAAATATATCCATGTAAAAGCCAAGTTGTATGCACTACAATTGGAAATGTTTTTTCTCTTAAACTCTACTCTAAGATATACAGTACATGAAGCTGGTACAAACCAGCCTTCTAGACAAACATGCAATTTTAAGTTTCATTTTACGTTAAGTTTCACACCATCTCCACACACATATTATGTTGCCATGCCGATGAGAATACAGTATTGTTATCCCTTGTGTAATGTATTCTTTGAGATATTTTACATATTGAGATGTAGGTGTAATTATGTTTATTTGTAACCATTCCATCAGATTTTGACTCTGTGAGTCACCGATATAGACAGGCCTGCAAAGGGATGTTAGTAAAAGGAGAAAAGACATTAGTTTTGAAGAACAGTCTTTGGTAAGGTTTCATCTCCGCAGTGTTGTCTGCTCCAAATAGACACAGAGGAGGACAGATGGCCAGTCAAAGCAAGGACAAGAGGAAATGTATTAAGAGTTTTGAGCAGACGTTGCCTTCTGCTTTACCAGTGCTGCTGTGTGAGGAAACGAGAGGGATGCTAGAAGATAAACAATGGACAACATCAAACAGTCTGGTGTAAAGAATTACAGAAATTCAGCCAAAACTGCACACAACAAGCTGGAAGTCAGAGAGTTGATCAGACTCTTGATCTGACATAAAGGCCAGTCTTCAGCTGCCATTTTAAGTATAGAAAGAGAGACTCTCCTGCAGACGGACCGAAGGATGCTCATTAGATACAAACAGAACCAAAACATTGTGCCGTGCATAAAGCCTCATGCACTGTGGGTCTCGGCCTCCAGCAAAACTAAGGTTAATTTTCTGACACACATCGGCACACACTTATATTGTCAATATAAACACAGGCCAATACTGCCAGCCACTGCCACAGACACGCATACCAAAGGTGGTGGAAGGATGAAACAGGGAGGCTAGATTTTTTTTAGATGAAGCGCAATTAAAACTGAAGGTGTCCAATGGGGCTGTGTAGATGTAAACTACAGATACAAAGATTTCAACTCATTTAACTAACACTAATTCAGCACCTAATGAATCCAATGTCATGATGAAATGCAAGTTTAGAGTGAAAAGAATAGGATGAAAAATATACAATATTAAACAATATCAAGTTGAGTGCATGGAAATGAACTTTTACAGCCCAGTTTTCACATGATTAGTGTTATAACAGGATTTATTGTTGAGATATATTCAAACAGTTAAAGTTAGAAGGAGATGAGTGAGTAGTGTTTGGAGATAACAAAGTGGGCAGAGAGAGCGATGATTGGATGATACCTGCACGCTGGGAGGGGGCTGGAGCGGGACTGAGCTGGATCACGATGACTGGACAGAGGAAAGAAATAATATATACACACATCCATTACTGCACAGTGTCTTTAATAATATCACACGTCTGCAGGCACCTGCCACAATGAGAAAACCATGTTCTCATTACCAGTCATAAACTACGCAATCATAAAAACAAACATTCCTAAAACAAAAATGGTAAAAAGAAAAGAAAAGCCGGTGTTCATGAACAGTAATACAAATCCTACACATATTATAGCCAAAATAACATTAATTTTACTTTTGATTGACTTTGATCCCTCCTAGGGTGTCCAACTGTGCAATGATTTGCATATTGATTTGGCATAGGTTTTATGCCAGAGGTTTGTAACACCCTCCAATTATCAAGGCTCAATAGTACACTGGCTACTGGCTTGTGACTTGTGGCTGGATTCACCAATTAACAACGGGTCTACAACCTTGAGATTGAAATATCAGTTTATATAGTTTTTAGAATTGGTAATTGCTTTTATTTTACAGAATTTCACATGGATAATGACTGACAAAGCCTGTTAAGTTCAGTGCACAACCAATGTTTTGACAAGACACCAATAAATTGAGTTTCTTTACGACCCAGACATGGGAGAAAATATAGAAAATAAAATGTTGGTACTTTGACAGCTAAAACGCCAAGCAGAGCATCTGTGCTGAACAAGCAGACATCTCAACTCCAACAAGGGCCCCAACCCATACCTTCTCCACACAGTCTTCACTCACTGTGCAGTCAAATGAACACTTTCTACACATAAAGCTGCATTCAGTCCTGAATATTTGTGATATAGCATTGTAGCAAATGTTGTATACCAAAGGTCAGTCACTTCATACCGTAACTCGGAAAAATAAGCTTTAACCAAATGACCAGGGTGAAGTTAGTTTCACGTTGAACGTTGGATATTCGACCTCCGTAATAGGACCGACAGCTTCCTCTACAGCCCCGCATACAATGTTGACGATGGGCCTGGGCTGACACACAAAAATCGCTAGTTTCTTAGCTTAGCTAGCATGTTTGACAGGGCAGACCCAAAACGAATAAAGGGCTAAAAACACACAAAGTATTACATGACAGCCTCTAAATTTGAATACGATAAAGATGATTGTTATTTAACAGTTGACCAATTGCAGTACGAGACTTTTGAATATTTTTTGATGATGTAAGTGAGTGTTTGTTTATGTAGCTAGCCTGTTAGCATGTAGCTCAGATCAGGATAACACCTTCCTCCACCTCTCCGTATTTGCCCTGTTCTTGAGATTGATACGGGCTCTCTGAACCATCTCTGTGGACACTCACTTGGCCTGGGACGTGATCGATGTGGACTCATGTCGATGTTAAGGTCGATTCTCCGCCGGGCCTCTTCATTTTCCTGCTTTAGTTTCTCCTCGATTCGCGACAGCCTCTGTTCCAGCGACGACATCTTGAAAATTTGAGCACCATGTAGTTACAGCAGAGCTCATGACTCCCCTTTGCGGCCGGGGCAGGCATTGGGCTGCCCGAGACTGGCCCGAGACTGGCCCACACAACGCTCAAACCTATGTTGACCATAAGACAACTGTAATAGACCCCATTTCATGAATCTTGCTTCTGAATTAATGAAGACAAAATTACCAACATGCCATATCTTTAATGCTTACAGATGTCTTTAACGAGACATGCATTTATCAAATATTCATTATTAAATGGTTGCATTGGATTTTTATCACAAATTAAAACCCAAATAGTCCCTAAAAGCATGACAGTGGTTCTACCCTGTAGTGGTCTCAAACTTTGCCTACAGTCAATCCACACAACTGATTTGTTGATGTTGGACCTTCACTCTGACAGTTATTAGCTTAAGATCATATCAAATTAAAACATGATTTAGGTTTTTTTTTGTGGTTCATTACATATAAAAATGTAAGGCATCGGTTTGGGAGGCTTTTGATCAACCTCTAAACTGGTAACAGTACAACGATACAGCAAAAGTCTTCTCTCAGAGCTGCACAGGAGACAAAATGTTTTAAAGGCTACCGTTTTGAAATGATGTTTTGTACAATAAATGGACTACATAGTCTATTATGTTAGTTATCACACACATGACTTTCATTGCAACATTTTAAAACATACATTTTAGAGTCAGAGTCATTACAACCCTGCCAACAAAAGCAAACAAAACGCACTAGTCTCTCATTCATTCACAGTGTAATAATAGTAGACATGATGATATCAGCTCCAAACACATGAGGCCTCCAACATTAAACATTCTTTAAGGTCTTCTTTAAACTCCAGGTCCATTAACAGAGGTCAGAGACATAGTCAAAGTCTTTAAAACTGTCCTGGTCTTTGCGGGACAGCACTCGTGGCTCACGCGGAGGTGTAAGGGCAGGGGCTTCTGTGGTGAACTCTTCGTCAAAGTTACTGACGTCTTCTTTGTTACGAATGATAGGGACAAACGGCGGAGGCACCTTTCTTTGAAGCAGAGCCTCCCAGTCCACATTCTGGAGGAAAAAGGTACAAATAATTATGCTGTCGTTTTTCTTGGTGTTTTTTTATAAATGTGTCAAAACGGATTTTTAATGTACGTACCCTGAAAAAAGGCTGTTTCTTCACCTCCTCTGCATCCTTCTCCCCGGAGCCAAGGCGCCGCTCAGGGTTCCTCCGTAGCAGCTGAAGTGATAAGTCAAAAGACCTTATTATTAGGTGACAATTACAGCCCACTGATCTTAACGCTAATGTGAGTAAGTATATGTGAGTACTATGTACGGTTTTTGCTATTGGGTAGTTTGTGTGCTCTTACTCTTCTCATGATGCCAATGGCCTCAGAGGAGAGGAAGCGTGGGTAGCGCACTTCATCATTCACAATGCTGTCAAACACCTCCTCCTCATCATCTCCGGGGAAAGGTGACTGCAGACACACAATAAAAAAAGATTAGACACTTTATTTGTTCATTTATATCATCATTTATACACTGCTTGGCCAAAAAAAAAGTCACCACCTGGCAAGTATAAGCAAATAGGTAAGAGCCTACAGTAGGTCTAGATTCAGCAACATTATGTGCCCAAAGAACGAGGTCAGCTGAAAACCTGAATATACTGACAAGGTTATTCCATCAATAGATTTTTCTTCCCTGATGGCACAGGCATATTCCAAGACTACAATGCCAGGATTCATTAGGCTCCAATTGTGAAAACGTAGTTCAGCGTGAGATCTTATCAAAACAACGCCACAGCAAATGCGGCTGTAATCAAAACTAAAGGCGGTCCAACCAAATACGTATGTGTGACTTTTTTTTTTGGGGGGGGGGGGGGGGGG
>JAVQKC010086978.1:0-11447 GCA_036025475.1 Philypnodon macrostomus
ACAAAACAATACTGAAGAACAACAACAAGAAAACAAAAAGCTGAGACTTGTTTACTGCAGACCACAGAGGTGAGTTTCAGCTGAAACTAGGAACAATAGAGAGAGGGAGCTCCATTACCAATTGATAGGGATTCCATTAGCATATTAATGGTAGGGCACAAGCCCATCCAACAGGTGTTTACCACTCCCCCAAGTATCAGCCTATAATCTCAGTTCACCCACCTTTCTAACCAGAACTGAAGAAGTCTGCTGGATTGGCAGATGAAAGCTTTTCAAAAATCAAAACCTCGTCCAGATGCCCTTTTTTAACTTTCAGAATAACCCAAATAATGTTTTAACCAGTAAAGATTTGAAGGTCACCCGTCATCATTCTTCTTTGTGTTTTGTACAATACTACACACAGACTTACTAAACTATGTGTGTGTGTGTGTCTGTGTGTGCGCGTGTGTATGTGTGTGTGTGTTTGTGTGTGTGTTTATGTGTGTGTGTGTATGTGTGTGTGTATGTGTGTGTGTGTTTGGAAAATGTACCACTTTTTTCTCTAGACCCCAAACTGTCTGTAAAAGGTCATAGTGACTGACCTTTAAATGCTGACATACTGTTTCAAGGTCACTCTGATCTTGTTATTACAGTACAGATATGTCATCATCATCATCACCCAGATAAGGTCATCACTGTTTAATATGCACGTCACTGCAGTGGATCACTATTTCACCATGTTGTCAGAGAGGAAGCAGCTGACGTAAGCATTTCTGTCTCATATAGTGGCTCTGTTCAATTAGACTAAGCAGTAAAGCACACATAAAGCCACCAAATAACTGAAATAGACATTGCATATTAATGTGTTGTTATGCAGTTGTCAATGAGGACAAATGCTGTATTAAAGATGTTCCGTTAAAACTAACACCTGGACATAGATTGTGAATAGATTGGGCAAATTGATTGAAGATGTTGTCAATGATTTGTCCATGTTGTAGCATTGTAAGTTGATATGTCAGCAAAAAGCACCAAGGGACCCCAGACTCACACAGATGGGTTTATACACATAATGTTAATAGAAAGCAAGTCATTGTTTAAATAAAAATACATGTTTGTTTGTTTACCATTGCTGATGTGTAGTCATGTGGATTGAGAACACTTAAATTCATTGTATTTAGTAATTGACTGGCTGTGTATGATTAAGTGTTAATTCTGTGATTAATTAGCGTTAGGCCAATGTGTATATGTCCAAAGATACCCTGCAACCCAAACTAGTACCTAAAGTAGTAAGACTTTATGAATAAAATAGATTTGTTCAAACTATAATTAACATTTTTGCAATAATGATGCAACAATTTTTTGGTTCGGTACCAAACCATTTCTACACCTTATTCTAAGATTTATATGACTGCCCCACTAATATGCATCTTTTCTCCCTCTTCAGGTTCTATGACGTCCCCAGCCTGACCTACTCAGACCCCCTGAGCCTGGTCAGCCTGGGCCACGATGATCGAGACCTGTCGTACTGGAGAAGACGAGGCCAGGACTTCAGCCTGTTCCTAGACTACGCCGACGGTCGAGAGCTCCGGGCCTCTGCAACAGCGTGGAGACCCCAGGCCCTTATCACCACAGAGGAGCTCAGAGCAGAGAGGCAAGCCCAGCAGCTCTGGGAGGACCTATCCTGGCTACGAGACCCCGATTCTGGTCCCGGACAGTTGAGGGTCACTGAGGAACGGAAGTGCCAAAGTCTGGGTACTGAGGAGTGGAGACCTGCAGTGGGACTAGGAAGACAATTTTCTGATAACGATGGGGACAGATGGGCACTTGATCCGTATAGACTAAGGACACCGGAAGGGTTTTTTCACCCCAAAACAAAAGCAAAGTCTCAGTCACTTCCCAGAGTGCTTTCACCGGAAGGAAACACGTGTCGTGATCTTGTCCCATCGAGGCCAAGCTTACCTGACAGACAGAGGTTGAACAGTACTGTCTTTTCTGGGCCTTATAGTCGGTATGTCTATGGTGCTGGTAGAGAAAGGTGGGCGAGGGGATCGGGGCCAGCCAGCCATGTTGCACTTTTACCAAAGCCCAGGTTTAGCAGGCCGTTAAAGCCTCCATCTTATGAGATACACCAGCAGACAAGAGGTAGCGCCGAAATGCTCGCTATAGAACAAGGGGCGAGGCAAAAAGACAGACTAGCTTACTATTCAAGAAGTGGGGATTTCAGGCACGAGTATTACGCACAGCAGGCTGCCATAACCGGAATGGAGCCACCAGGCTACATCCCTCCCCCATCCTATAAAAGACCTCTACCCCCAAGAGCAGTTTCGATGAACCGACATGAAATTGCAAATCTAAGATGGAGAGCAGACACTTTGCAAATGCCTAACTCAGATCCGGGAAGGTGGTTGACCAGACAGACTCGTTCTTGGGTGGGATACTACGGCGACCGCGCCCAAAGTTATCGAAAACAGGTATCACTACCACCCAGGAACGAGGAACATGTAAATTATCAACGCCAACTGCTACCAATAGCTCCCGCCGAAGACCCAAAAGTTATTAAACCCATCTCAGGAGGGCAAAGCGGAACTACCGTTATGGACCTACAAGACAAGATCCGAACTACCACCAATGTCAAAGAGGTTCCTTCTGCGAAATCGTTAGGACAATCTAATCTTGATAGTGCCTTTCCTCCCCAGCAGGGGCAAGCTCTTAATCCAGCCGAAAGCCGAAAGGCCGCTCCGAGCGAAAATGAAAGCAGTAACAGATGCTTCAACAGAGGAATAAGAAAAAGTGAAAGCGCGGGTCCTGAACAAAATCGTAGCCAATTCTTTCCATCGTCAATCCTGGGTAAGCCACCGCCTCCACCTTGCAAGCCAGCTGAGCAAGCTGTTACTGAAACAGCAACTGAAGTTAAAAAAGAACAGCCAGAACCTTCTCTGCCACAACCACCACCGGAAAAGGAGAAAGAGAAAACTAAGAACTTGAAAAAGAGACTTAGCGAAACCATTTTTTGTTTGGTGTCTGTTCCAGTGACTCCACAGCCCACAATGACTATTCGCGACCAGAATAACAACAATGAAAAATCGCCTGATCCAGCTGATAGTCCTAGTAACAACAAAACCGGCCATTTGACAAACCAAAGTCTACAAAGCACATCTTCAGCTGAGGCCGAGTTGCAAGCGTTGACTGCAAGCTTCGCAAGCAGCAAAACGAGCAGCAGATCGAGTAGTAAAATGTTCAAAAAGGTTTCATGTAGGCCTCCCAAAATCAACCACTACAAAGAGATGAAGTTGTCTGGTTCATGGCCAGCAAATCAATATCGTGATCAAGAAACTCAAACTAGTCCAGAAAAAGCAGAAAACAAGGAAGCACAAGTAGATGGAAATATTAATGTAAATCCACCAGATCACAACGCAGTAGGAACGGCGTTTACTTTTCCGATGAAAGGCGTGAAAAGCCTCAAATTGTCCAGTAACAGCGCCTTTTCGATAACAGCTACTTTCTCCAACCAGCTGAGCAAGGATGCAGCTTCAGAAACTGTGGAAGACTCAGAACACGCTGAAGATAGTGAAAACAGTGAGACGCTTGACCAATATATTATTAAACCTGCCAGTCAAAGGGCATGGGACGCAGTGAAAGAACTAGAGGCTATAAAGAAGGAAGTACAAGAACAGCAACAACAGCAGCAGCAGCAGCAGCAAGAGCAGCAAGAGCAAACTAGTAAACAGCCTAGCGTTGATAAGTGCATCGAAGATCTCAATGAAGCCTATAAAGATATTTTAGAATTAGGAACTGCCGGCAATAAAGTTCCCAACGGTTCAGTGCAAATCCCTGAACGCATCAAAATACGGCTAACGTCAGAACCGCTAAATAAGCCTAGCAGTTTGCGGCGTAGCGCGGTTAGCTGGTCCGTTGATCCAGAATATAGAGAAGTAAAAAGTGCTTTCTCGAGGCCGGCAACAAAATCGGTCACGTTTAGCAAACAACTCAGAGAAGAGCTACCAGTCCCACCGAGAGAAACAGGATTTCGAGAATACAGGGTGTTAGCTCATTTGTCAAGAAGACGAAGCAACGATGGGAGGACAGTAAAGCTAGATTTGTCAGACGAGCCCATTGAGACGCCACTTTGCGATTTTAGCCCGACAACGCTCAGCGCAGCAGCAGAGGTACCTTGGGCCGACAGACAACCAATGCAAGATGCCTCAACGCTAACTAGCCCGCCGGATTACGAGGACATATGCCAGACTCTGCGTCAATCTAGAGACCCGACGGATGCTAGCAGAAGCGGCTCACGACCAAATGAGGAGATGATGCAAGATATCGGGGCGGATTCGGAAGAAGAGTGTCCGATTTGTAAGAGAGAAATGGAGAATCAGATGCGTCAAGGTCCACTGCCTCCGCTTCATGAAGAGAATAGTTCGGATAGTTCGGCGACTCAAAATGGCAGCCCACCGCAAAGGGCTGCATTGGAAAGTCCACCAGAAGATAAAAAAGAAAATGAAGGGAGTGAAGAAAATCTGATTGAACAAGACGTTGGTGCGCAAAGTGATCTGAAAGATGGGGAGGGGGAGGATGCAGACGACGCTCAAGCTGGAAATCTGAGCGAACTTCCTGGCGATACAGTTGTAGAAAGCAAAACAGACAAGGACGCAACAGACAGGGTGTCACCAACATTAGCAACTGATGTGCCTACAGACGCTCAAGTCACAGACGGACAGAAAGATGGTAATGAGGCAAAGGATGATGGGAAATTGGTAGAAGAGGAGGAACTAGCCATTGCTGGAGAAACTTCAGAAACCAGTGCAAATGTGCAGATAGATAATAGTGAATGTATTGAAGGAGTTGAGGACAAGCAGCAGGAGCAAGAGAAGAAGCCATTAGTTTCCCCCGAACATAGACTAAGTTTATGGACTACATTGGGGCGAGACCATACAGGGTTACCAGAGTTCCCACCGGATAGACTGCCACTTTCAGTACCCCCAACCCTAGACCGGAGGTTGTCTTTGAGCTTGGAGGGTGAGAGAAAAAGCAGAGGCCTCTCACATCGAATTGAAGCGTTGCAGAATCAGTTGGCGATTTCTCCGGGTAGAGTGGCAGCGGAGCGTTTGTCTAGAATGAGGGAAGTGGATGTTATGTGCAGGGTAAGGCGCCTTAGCATCAGGAGTACGGACTCTGGGGAAGGAGACAATGAAATAGAAAGTAAAGAATCTGAGCAAACAGAAGAATCATCAGAGGTGCCTCCTGAATCGATGGACAATAAGGACAATAATAAGGACAATGGTCAAGAGGATGTCACCCAATCACAAAACAACTCTAAGGAAATAGGAACGCAAGCCGAGCAGTCATCTTCATCAGGTAAGACTTATGTTTATGTTTTAGCCTTAGCTTTGACCAGTGAGTCCAGCGACCTAGATTTTCTTCGTAAATTTAAAATGAATAGAACTTTTATAATGTATATCGGTATTCAGATAATTTAGTTTATATATATATATATATATATATATATATTGTGCGGCCTAGTAGTAGAAAGAATAAGCTAAGGCCCTAACTCATGACCTTCAAAAAGTATTAAAACTGATCCCATGTTTCAGTGTTTAACTCTATTCTATGTCACAGTATTATGTTATGTCAATAGTATTATCCTTCTTGTATTTATTGTAATAGAGTGCTACTTGATCTGCCCTTGTGTCTCTCCTTCCTCACCAGGTCGTTATTGTAAATGAGGACATGTTCTTAATAGCTTACCTGGTTAAATAAATGTTAAATAATAATAATCATAATTCTTTAGAGATTGCATATGTCCCAAAGTCAATGGGGAGTGCCACACTATTTTTATTTCCCTTAATGCCATGCTGTCAGTTTACCATATGTTGTTTATTCACATAAAGGTCAGTTACATTTAATATGAAGAAAAGTAGCTCTTTCTTCTGTTAATCATTCATGTCAGCTAAGTTTTTCATTACAATTGGTGTTCATTATTATTATTTATATAGATATAATTCTGGTGAAATGTATGAGTTTATGTACCCCTTCTGACCTTCACCACCTTCACAGAGGGTAGTGCAATTTCTCATGACCTACAGCTGGTTTGAACAATGATGTGACAGTACTGGCAGCTTTAAGTATGATTTATATTTGACTTGAAGGTGGTTCATTAGGTCACCTCCATGTTTTGTTTCTTTGTGTGTGAGAGATGCTTCTGTTAAATGAGCAAGATCTTCGCACAAATTGTAAAAGATTGCATATTTTTGTATTTTTGTTTTAAGATCTTTGGCCAATTGTCATTTCAATAGACCCCTTAAAATGTGTGTCATATGGAACGGAGGCGACTGGAGCAAAAGTGAGTTAACTTTACAAAAAAAGTAGTGTTTGTGGTGAGAGATAGAATAATTCTGAACATACAATAAAAAACTACTGTGGTCATCAACATTTCTGTGAGGACTTAAAAAAAACAAAAAACTGTTACTAATGTGTACATTAAATAAATATACAATGTGAGGTACATTCACTAATGTGTCCTACCCAGGCTCTGACATCACCTACATGTAGAGAGTGGATGTCAATTGTCAAAACCATCTTAATTTGCAATATATTGAGGCTAATGCTAATTTCTCCATTGGAAATGTATTGCGGTCTTGCCTCCAGGTGCTTCCATTCCGGAATTTAGAACTTTCTGTTTACAAACTTTGGGTCGATATATGTGAATTTACCAAAAACAATGTATTTCCTATTCACATTGTTTCACTTTTTGTTTCTTTCCCCAGAACCCTTAGACCCCAGCCCAGTGGAGACAGTGTAAGCGCCTGCGCCCGTCGTTGTCCATGTGAGGTTCTTACTATAGCTCCAACACTGTGACCTGGCTGCCTACTTTAGAATGCCTTCATCTCACCTTCAACACTGAAATGGCCTTTTTGTCCGACAAGAGCATTGTGTAACTTACATCTTCACACCCGTCCTCTGTCCGCTGCGTTGATTACTACGAGTGCTGTTCCACTGCCAAAACAAGGGAGCTGCCCAATTGTAACTTTCAGGGCGACTTCTATGTGTGACCCCTATACATACCCCCAAAACAGACACTACAACCCTAATTTACCCCATTGTATACCATTATCTTAGGGTTTCTACTAGTTATAGTCTTCTTGTAGCGGCTTGTCCTTTCACCCCTCTCAATTAATCCCTATGCTTTTTATCTCATTGGCAGACATTATGCAATTCTGTCATGTATACTACTGTCCATACTAGTTAATGCTGTCATTTTTTGCCTATTGAACTAAATTGTTTATGGGCGAGCTGTTATAAGGATATGAATGTAATGTCTTTTAGCTGACCTTAGACATATAGAAGGCTGGGGTCACAACAACCTCTTTTGTATTCATTTACTTATACACCAAATTTAATGTTTTTTGATGATTGTGGTAAGTATGGCGACAGCTGTTTAAAAAGGACTGGAAACACTGTCTCTGGCTCGAGAACTGTTTTAATTTTCAGATCAAGTATCAAGCAGCCTTTGTTTTTATTGAGCTTTACAAACATCGTGCCCTCTCTAGGGGCGTCCACGTACCGAGATTAGGAGTGTTCAACACACGACTGGATATTACATTTTTCTATTGTTTGGGTCTGTTTGGTACACCTTTTAATTTTTCTTCAGTGGAGGAGATTTTATTCTTGCAAGATCTCTGTTTGTTGATTATTTGAAAGGTTGTTTGCAAACTCAAGCTGCAATCTCAGATTTCACCACAAGATGTTGCACAAACCCCACCCTTTAATCTTCTGCGCTACACAGCCTGCAGTGTCCTGTCAGACGAGTTATGTTGCTTTTATCAATTGTTGAAATACATTTTTACGACCAACAATATAAAATGAATACTTTTGAATGCATAGGACCTACACTAAAAAAAACTGCACATGCTCAAAATACAATTACAAAAATATTTCCCTTTGATTGAATTTTTAAATGAATTGAACCAATAAAACTACCAAATATATGTAGAAAATCTCATATTTTTGATAATTGAGACCATTAAGATATTTTGAAGAAAGTACCACTATTCGGTAGCCTTTTGATCTCATTGTATACCGCCGTCCAAGTAATGAAAATTATGACTGGTGCAAATACATGTGGTGAATGTGTTCATGTGTGTGATTTGAAGTATCCTGGTACATGGACGTCCCTAGCCTTGTCTCATTGAGTTTTGTACATTTGTAAACATTGTAACATAACACTCTTCAATGAAGGGTTTTCACTTCTGTATAACATGAATTATTGCTCACCTCTTTAATAGTTATAGGTTTAAGCTAGATATTAAGAGCTGCCTTTTTGAACTAGTCCTTTGACTAAACCAGGTTAAAGATAGCCCGGTTTAGTCCCCTATCAATCAGAAAGCTCCCATTTCCAGGTAACTTCAGGAAGCAATAAATGCACAGATTCAATTTAAAGTGATGGGCTGCAACTTTGACAAACTTAAAGATAGACGTGGACATCGGGGTAAAAGCTTTGTTGAGCAATATCATTGTACAAACAGAAGTCGAGTGGAGCTACCTATTAGAAAGTAGTCAGGGGTTTTAATGGGAACATCTCACTGGAGTCACAGACATGTTTTCGAGCGTGGTATGGGTCAGTTTGGAACTGCTTGTTTAAGTAAAACAGTTCTCCGTCTGCTGTTGCAGGAATGTGGTTGTTTCTGAGTAAATAGCTCATTATTCTAATGTGAGTTATAAAATATAAAAAAGACCAACATTAACTATAAAACACACTATGTTGTATACATAACACAAACACACATTATCACATGAGCTAACACAGTATATCCGCTTAAAGGCCAAACACAAATGATTGTTCTGGCCTTTTGTTTTTGGTGAATAATTACTGCTTTTTTGGATCAAATTTGTGACATTTGCAGTATTTGACGTTTTAGTTCATGAAATGAGAAAGTTATTGCAAAAACAATCTAGAAACAAAAGCACTAAAGTAAATGCTGGCTTCACCACGTCATACCAAACCATAGTTTTATTATTCAAAGCCTGACCTGTCCCATACCTCTCCGGTGTACACATGTCTACATTACAGGGATCTGGTCTAGCATCAGGGTAAATTCACATTAGAACATTGGGGGGGTGCTTTATTCTTATCCATGATGTTTCTCTGTTTCTTCACCTGCAAAGAGTCGTCATCTCATAATCAAATATTTATTTTTACTACCATCGATTATTCCGTTTGCATACTGTACAAAATAAAGTCTATTTTAAATATTTTAAGATATATTTTGTATTTAACCATGAAGTTTTATTTGTCGACATGTAAATCAAGTTTGGAAATATCATATGTCTGTATAGTTGCATATTGAGAGTAATTTTCTAGTGCTTTAAACACAATAGAAGTCAGTTAAGGTGGGATGGACCTATAGTAAATGTACATTGGGTTCATCTCTGTAAGTTTTACCTGAAGGAGATTATCTGATTGTGCCATGATTCTTTTGATAGTGCTTTTTAAAAATGCTTACAGTTTCTTGTCGTGGTATAAAGAGCATTGATTCATGAGCTGTATTTCCTGTGTTGAATGTTTGCTAATGTCCATATATTTTCTGTGTTTGTCTTCCAATTATTATCATATTCCATTATGTTGTTTGTTCTTTTAAATGTCTGACTATAACGGAGATATTATTTTCTCATATAATAATATCTCGTCCATTGTCTGGTATACATTAACGTCCTGCTCTCAGGTTCTATTGCACTAATGGATATAAATGCAGTGTGCTAGTTGAGGTACAAGCCACATATGTGCAAAGACTTTTCTAAACAATGAGCTTTTTTGAATTTTAAATACTAAAGGCGGTATTACTATTAACAGGGATTTTACATAAAACATTTGATTAAATACTTTGCACGTATGTGGTGGGTACAAGAGCAGTTAAACATTGGTGTAATCAACAACAGAGCTATTCCTGTTCATTTATAAAGTCACATAATCGTTATGTAGCATTTGCAGCTGTAGCATTTTATCAACTCAAGTTTGTCTCGATATAATGTTGTTTATGTGAATTTTAAAAAATGCTCATTTCGCCTTATACATGTGTGTGCATTACATTAGCTCCAGGCAAAGCCAAAAAACGTACTAAGCACTGTTTCATTAGGTTTTTCAAATACCTCTCGTCGGGCGTGGCATCGTCCGAGGAGCTGCAGTAGCATCAGCTTCATGCTGTTTCTGTGGAACATTGAATCAAAACTGTGGACTTTAATGAAAGCTAACGTTAGGCTTAAAAACTCCAGGCTGAGATTCAGTGTTTCCAACTCATACAAGCCTATACCAGCCCCAGGACAAGTCCATTTTACTAACATCATTATTATTCATTTGAACTAAGGCCCTGCCACAGTCAGTGTGTAACTGCCCCTAACACCATCTGAAGCTATTTCAGTGCATTGTCCCCTAATAATTGGCATGTCAGGTACACTTGAACATAGTGTCATTGACTTTTATACTGCAGGATATGTGCAACATAAAGTAATTATGCACTATGTAATATTTTATATTTTCATATGAGATTTAAGTGCTTTTTGTACTCACTGACATCTTTTTTCTTCCTTGCATGAAATGCAAACCAGGAGGAAAAAAATGTTTTCATAAAGTATATTTGCATTTGGTACTCCAATAGTATTTGGTACTCCAATAGTATTTGGTACTCCAATAGTATATCCAGTGGCAAGCGTTATGTTTCATAATTTTATTTACGAACTATGCCAAGTATTTGAAAGATATTTTTAGAGTAAACTTAAAGAAGTCATTCATTGTTTTCTTTTGAAACATGCCTTTATCTTTGTATCTATAATGAGCATAATCCATGTCATGATTGTGCTACTGTTGTATGAGACTGCAGTTGATTCATAAATAAACTCTTTGCATGAAAACGGTCTTATTTTTATATATATTATTACTTAATATTCTATCACTTCTATAAATATGTGTGTGTCACGTGGTAATTAGTGCCCGTTATGTATTTTAATAACTCTAACTCTTAACTAAGAAAAGCATTACAATTGAAAAAGCATTATTCTCAACAAAAATGATTACATTCTTACATTAGCAAAAACATGGGTGAATCTGTGGAACTTTTACAAAAACAGCTAACTTTAGATTTGAATTTCACTGGGGTTTATTTGATCGTTATGAATCATGATTTGTCACAGAGATGTTTTGTTAATATAAGACCACTTCCATTCACTCGTCACAGCTGTCTCCAGATCACAGCTGTCTCCACGAGGAGGCCTTCAGTATTCAGGCCTCGCTCACAGTGAGAGCTTTAAAATGGCTACTGTGCATCTGTCTGTGTATAACAGGCCTGCTGGACCAATGCTGCAGCTGTTCTCAATCTCTCTCCAGCCTCCATAGTGCCAACTGGACGGTATCACACACATACACACACACCTACACACACACACACACACACACACACAAATAGAGAATAAAAAACATG
>JAVQKC010086989.1:0-15520 GCA_036025475.1 Philypnodon macrostomus
TAATCTGTTCATGAACAAAATAGCATTAAAAAAAGCATTAATGACCCCTTTAAGAGAAGCCTTCACTTTGACTGTTGGAGAAAAGAGTGTCTTTAATGACAGTATTTAAGTGGGATTTATCTTCCTCATAGAAATGGAATCTAGATGGAGGAAGATGGGAAGATGGAGGAAGAGAGGAGATGACAAAAAAAACAGGAGGAGAAATCAGCAGGATTGAAATGAGCACTTAACAGTGATGAAGCCCCATGGCAGCCTGCTGGGCCCGGCATCCTAATACAGAGCCCAGAAAAAAGTGACAAACAAACAGGCGCAAACGGCACCCCTTCTCCCAAACTAATCAGCCGTCCACTTGGGAATTTATGAGGACAAAACAGGGAACAGACGTGACAAGTATTTTCTGAACAAATCAAGTCTACATTTATTACACAGGGCTCATTCACCACTCATCGTCCAGTTGAATGCAAACTGAAGCGAATTGTACTATAGTCATGCACATGTATGTTTACAGAAAACACTAGAAGGCAGAAGAAAGGTGGTTTAAGTCACTGAAGATTATTTAGTGGTTGACTATATCAGCAGAAAACTAAACCAGTCGCCATTTTATTAGGTTTTATTAGGTCTACCTTACAAAGTAGACAGTATTTTTTCATAAACTCTGCTTCATACATTACTAACGTTGACGTTGAAGCTTTTAAAATAGAAACCACAGACACCCAACAGGAATACCTCAAAAGAAATGTGTTGTCGCGACAACTCCCCAAAGACACGGATGACAATGTGGTTGATTTGAAAATTGAACAGAAAATAATCTGCCATCCTCCGAGACGTTACTTATGGGGATACACAAGTCCCTCTGCATCACTGAGCTTCAGACTAAATTTAACGCTTGCAAAGCAGTGGTTCGCTTACAAAGAGAAAAATGTGTTTTAAGTGATCCGGACTTGTCATGCCACAGATGAAAAAAGTGAAAAAAGAGGGGAATATTGATTGAAGGTAAAGAGTAGTTTTAGCTTCCTGAAGGCTTTTGGTTTTGACTTGGCTCAGACAAGAACCCAATTTCTGTGCCCCTGTATGTTTGAGCAAAAAAAAAAATTCAGTTATAATACAAGCAAAATAATCCACATTTTACCAATAAAATCTACCCACACTATTTCCAGAAAACAAGTCAAAATATGTTTCTGAGCAAGAGTTACTCACAAAAAAGCATCCATTAACCAAGACAAAAGACAGAGGCAACGTGAGATCAGCAGCAGATGTTGGGAAGAATGCTTCACCAGATAAGGAAATTAATATACATGCAAGAACAGCAAGAAAGTGATGAAATTATCCTATCAACACAGCAAGGTGACACTGGCTTTGGCCTGCACATCTGGGCTGCCACGTCGGATCAGACTTAAGATTCAACCTTGCAAGACTCCATTTTCCTGCCATTAGCACTTTGTGATGGTATTACAAGAAAACACAAAAGCACTTCCTCCCGGCGATCTTGCACAGGTAGAGACCACACACCACCCACGCACAGCTAAACACATCCCCGGTGGTCAGTCAAGTCATTGAGCTACAGGCACAAACAGTACATTTCTATCAGATGCACCCTCCTCTCCATCCTTGGCTACATCCTGCACTGGTCAGGTGGAGAGAGGTTAGCACACAATTTGCATTCATTAACATTACATTATCAGACAGAGTGATCTTTAGAAACCAGGCTGCCGGAGAGTGTCATCTTTAATTCATCATAACCTCCCATCCTCCACTCGTCACCCAGCCCGCTTCTTTCTCCATCCATCCCCAGGGCAGATGTTACCACCACTTCCCTATATATTGTATTTAAAGGGCACATATTAGGTATTTTTCAAAGCTTTTTGGATTCGCTTCACTTTTAAGATGAACATTTTACGTTTTAAAATGTACAAAAATGCAACATCTTTTTGGGAGCTGTCGCCTTCTCTTCGCTGAAAAGGTTAAGTACATTCCCCTTTAAGGTCCCCCTGCTGGCCATGGCCACTACTACAACAAGGCGGGGTCTCTTCACCTACAATAGCTACATGGAGAGGTGAAACCTAATGTTCTCAGGTCCTGCAAGGTCAACGTCTCAGCCACATGTATTAATGGATTTTTGAACATTATAATGTGGTAAAAAAGCTCAGAAGAGTTGAGTAGCATAAGAAAGACCCTTTAAGGTTTATTTTTTGTAACTAGAAAGTACTCGGAGCGAGCAAACCTCCGCCAAGGCTCATTTCCACGGATCACTCCATGCCATTACATTTTGAGATATCTTGCTAAGATATGAGCTAACCAATATGAGTGAAAACATAACCTCAAGTTGGAAAAATAAATGCGTGACTCGTAATGTGAAAGTGATATTTGTGTAGCTTCAAGTATCAGTTTTAGGTACTATATCAACATTCTATGGATAACCTAATTACCAAAGCAATCAGTGGTGATGTTGTTAGCAGCATTCTAAAAACAGCCCACACTATTCTGCTAGCTCCTGTTTCTCTGTGCTTGTGACATACAGAGCAGAAATGTGATCTCCCTTAATGTAGCCTAGATCTTTTGGTCCGACGCAGTACTGTTTGGGGAATTGTGTTGCTACTGTACAAGACCTTGCTTTAATGGATTTTAATGTGGGGCAATCTAGCTATAACATCAGAAACCATGTAAAGTATATGGCATGGTATGATCATTAAAGGAGCTCATGAAATCATGTAATTGCTGGGTTGCAAACACGTGACCCCAAAATCCAGACGGGGGACAGGAAGTGCTAAACACCAGTTCATAACACTGAGTTATGGATAAGAAAATGTCTCAAAAACAAAATATGGACCTGCACAGAGGAGTTATTTTTAAAAGATTACTAAATATATGACCCATATACAACGCAGTTCACATAAAAGTGATTTATCCACAATTCAAGTTTTACTCTGCGTTTAACTGATATCACAAACTCTTCTCTACCTTCAGACCTGTACACGCCTGTGTCAAAAAGTTTACGTGCTTATTACTTATTTTATCTGTGGACTGGTCACAAATCTGGGTCGAAAGAGGCACTGAACAGTTGTCATTTTGCCCGAGTGAATTCAATTTCAGCGCTAACTGTAATGATATATCAATGAATGCAGCTAATGCTAACACAACTGCTACATATACAGCTGTATTAAAATAATAGCAGTTAATCTGTAAAGCTCAAAATACTTCAGATAACATTTATATCCATATTCTGAGATTTTTTGCACTAATGTGTCCCACTGAATCAGAGCCATAGTGTCACAGACAGGACCATCACAATGAACCAGTCTAGCGTAGTTTAGAAAGTTAGCTAATGCGGCTGGACAGTAGTTTATTACGTGTTGGAGTAAGGATATTTTTTATTAATAGTTTATTACACTATATAAATGTATTAATACTCATTCTTATGCTATATAATTGTGATATGGTAAACAGCAGCCTTTTATAACACATGACCCAGCTCCCATAGACACTGGTGTGACGTCAGCTGCAACCCAGCAATGCACAACCACAGACAAAAATCATGTGTACCAAATAACTGCTGGGCACATATAAAGTATGCACGCCACGTCTATGGGGCAAATTAATATTCAAGGTTAGTGTTTACATCAATGCGTATCAGCCTGTAAAGCGCACAGGACTGAGAAACTCAATATTATACAGCTTTATGGTCTAGTAATGAGCCCAGAAACTGCTAAGGTTTGCTGTAGCAGCCGAGCAACAGCAGTGACCAAGCAATAATCCAGATGGAAGCAGTGCTAGGCTCCCACAACCATCACAATCCTCATTACGGATTATATTACCTCAGCCGGCCTGTCTGCTCTTAAGAAACCTGGCAATTTGCAGCCGTAAAATGGGGTAATTACAACTCTTATCAGACACAAAACAGAACTTAGTGAGGGAGGCTACTTCCTGATGCTTCACCGGCTTTGGCTGGGATCCCAAATGTACCGCCACACCCACCCACTGTCATCATTCACTCGTTAACAACTCCACTTATCACCGGCTCTATGTGTGTAGTAATCAAACGTTTTAAAAGGTGAATTGCAATCACTTAGCCGAATCAATGCCGAGATCAATGTCCCAATTTAAAACAACAAAACAGCTGACGTGAACATGAGGTTGTGAGGGATTGGGTTGCGTGTAGCAGTGCCAAGAACCGCTCTCCAAAGTGAGGAAAGAAAAATGACATTTGGAGTAGGAACACTGTTTATGTTGGGTAAGCCACCATGGAGAAAAAATGGCAATGTAATTTACCCTTTCACCATAAGGAGAGAGTGTTTGCAGAGGAGGGCTGTAGCCTGTCCAGTGCAGCTTTGACATTTCTAAACTTCACATATGAAAGTTAGCTCCTCCACTTGGCCTTATCATCTCATATGCTGAAGAGAAACACAAGTTAGCTGCCAGAGAGAAGTGCTGTCTGTGCTAGGTGCACTGGGGGTTATGGGAGCCTGACATTTAGCAGTGAGCTATAGCTAATGGGCTTTCCAGGGGTTGGTAAAAAGCAATGTTGTTTTGCAAACCTAAGACTTAAGATTTTTGCTGAGTGAACCAAAATGAGGTGACTCAATTACTTCTCACTGCAGTCCCTCATTCTAATTAAGACAGCAAAGGTGGCTATTAGTGCAGTTTGTGGATACACTAGTGAACAAACAAGGGGAAATGTTTGGAAAATTAAGAGAATCAGTCACTTATGGCAAGTTGGTGTGAGGCTGAATTCTGTAGAATCAGGGGTTTGTAACAGCGAACAAAGAACCCAGTGTCCTTTCCTGTCACACAATTGCACTGAGATAACCATCGACTAATATGTGCAACCAATACGGAGCCCGAGCAGAGATGGGTCAAGATGAGATAGGACAGAAGATAGCTGTACACCAAAGATATTAAGTCAGATATGGAGGCGCAGAAAAATGTAATGTGTCCGAGTGGGCAGGGAGATCTTATTAAAGAATGTTCCATGTTCTACAAATGATAAGGGGTGTTGCAGCAAAGTGATAAATAAGTGGTAAAATAAATGAATAATAAAGGAAATATTGGGGGGGGGATGCTGAAAGATTCTAAACACCAAACTAAGCTTTTCATGTTAAAAAAAATGCTTAATCTATATAGCAGCAATGTTCTTTAGCAGATAGACTATATGGATTAGCCTGAATAGACCTGAACAACAGTAAATAATGATGGACGGTCAAATATGCACATAGCAATATGTGCATGTGCATACCGATATAATATATGCAAGCTCACAACACACAAAGCCAGCTACTCCTCTTGATACCTCTGCTGGTGCACTCAAACTTTGGATGACACTCATGTGAGAACAGTGATAATCCTTCCTCTGAAAAACAAACTGAAGACAATAAATACACTCATCTCATCTAAAATAGAAGGGTTTCTCTGCAAAGTCCATGAAGCAATGTACTACTGAAAAGTAATAAAGCAGACAGGGTTGAGGGGGAGATTTGAACAGCAGCTAGCTTCATCCTGATCTCATTAAATGCCTGTTGTTAACTATGTTTGGATGCACCACAAAATTGACTCTTGCCTCTAGAATAATTCCCCTACTGGCAGATATAGGAAAAAAGATGGAGAGAGTGCCTTGAGGGCCCGATGGCTCATGTGTGGCAGTCAAAAGGAAGACCTTCAACCACCTTGAACCCACTGGAGCCAAATTTCAATAAAAGTCAAATTATCACCAGCGCCCGCAGGGATGGGGAGCAGACACACTAAGCTTGAACTGACTGTGCATATAAGACGATTAAACAGTCATATAAAGGTGTGTGTGAGTAAGTCAATCATCCGACACACTTTGCTGACAGGTAGAAGCAGTTACTGTAGGGAAGGGGGTGCTGCTGGGACTGATACATGTGTGAAAAGTGTGTGAAAGAGCATTCCCTGACCACACCTGCAAATAATGTAAACACGGGGAAGTGTTATTTAATTTAGTATCTTCTCCCTGGACCTTAACAAGCTGTGGAACCCATGGAGCCAAATACAGGGTCCAGTCAAACTGTAGCCACAACAGAGCACAAACTATCCACTAATGAGAAGGTTGGTGGTTCGATCCCCTCTCCAACCAGTTCATAATTCCATTGTGTCCTTGGGCAAGATACTTCCCCCACCTTGCCTGAACATAGAATTTTAAGTGTCCCAAAAAGCAGATTACAAATCCCCCAAAATGTGAAAAGTGCCTGAGTGAAACGGCGTTCTCTGGCCACACATGCGATTAATACCAACATGAGAAAGTGTTATTGAATTTAGCATATCGTCCCTCAGCTGATACAGTGAGATGCAGGTAATTGAAGACTCAGTTTGGTATTCCCCCCAGCTGTAGGTTTGTACCGCTGGGACAGTGCTGGCTAAGCCGTTGTGAAAGAGGAGGAAATGCATGGTGTGATCGCACTCCCTTGACTGAGAGTGGGGCATTCTTCAGGGAGCTTGTTAGTGCAGCTCTACCACACATATGCACACATACACCTTTGGCAACGATCCTTCATACTCACAAATACGCTACTATTATACAAAGCATGAGAAAATGATGCATGGGGGACAATCCTTAGCTATGAATAACCTGATAACATAAAATATAAAGTAACTTCACACACAGAACTGCAGCTCACTGTAAATTGTATCTTTTTCAAACCATTCTTTGTAAAATCAACCTCTAGAATATTATATTATTTTATTTATTCTTCATTCTGGTGGATGTATTATTGTGAAGATAGACGTGTGATTATAGACCACACTAACTAACCTGCCATAGACCACACTAACTAACCTGCTATAGACCACACTAACTAACCTGCTATAGACCACACTAACTAACCTGCTATAGACCACACTAACTAACCTGCCATAGACCACACTAACTAACCTGCCATAGACCACACTAACTAACCTGCCATAGACCACACTAACTAACCTGCTATAGACCACACTAACTAACCTGCCATAGACCCAATGTGTTGGGTTTCTTGTGTGTTCTTTTAGCTATAAATATTAGATCTGTAAAAACAGACCTTGTACACCTTAGAAGACATAGCTCACCCAAGAGTTAGTGATTAGGCTTAGCATGCAAAAGCAACCACAAGGACAGTACCCAAGGGTCCAGTCAAATCATTGGAGTTTTTTTACTGCAGTCATCACCTCTTCTTTCTATCTATCTCCATAAAAATGCCAATGGCCTCCCCATGCCTCCAAACCAACCGTACTTAAAAAGAAACGACTATATCCACATGCGTTCTTGCAGTGTATGCCAACACGCCTAGGGAAGACCATATATTTTTGGACACAATTTTTGTTTTGACTCCAGGGCAGTGTGCAGTCTACATTGAGATGAGGGAATAGGAGAAAGAAGAGACCTCAGGCTAAAAGAAAAATATATATTTCAGGAGAGGATCTTGACCTTACAGTGTGACGTTGATGTGAGAGCGGTTCTCTCGAATGGGGGTGAGCTGGTGAGGAAGAGGAGGAAGAAAGATGTATTTTTTTATCTCGTGAGAGGGAGTAAGACAGACTTTTTGTCGGCTGGTTTCATCCAAAAGTGAACAGCAGCACCTTCTTCTGACTTTTTCCTCAACTTTTTGGGGAGAAAAACGCAAACAAAAAAATCATAGAAATGTGTAGATCCACTGAAAATGATATATACACATTTTTTTGCAGGTTCCGTTTGAGAAAGTCCTTTTCTATTTCAACACAACTGTGCCCCAGTGCTTTGATGAGTTTGGTGCGGAAGAACTTGACTAGTCCGCACAGAGCCCTGACCTCAACCCCATCGATCACCTGATAAATTGGAACAGAGATTGCAAGTCCAGCCTTTTCATCCAACATCAGCGTATGACCTCATAAATTCTCTACAGGATAAATGGGGCACATTTCCACAAAAGACTCCAAAGTCTTATAGAGTTCCAAGAAAAGTGTAAGCTGCAAAACGTAGACTAGATTAGAGTAAATGTATTTGAATGGATTCTCAATACCACTCTGACATCCATACTTTTATATATAACTTCAATTATTATGACTTACACTGAATCAGATTTCTACCATTTACATTTAGCTCTGTCTCCATCTATGCAAGCAGATTGTGTGCTCAATCTTTGTTCTGGTTGATTTATTTTTGTCTTACCTATAATATAACTACTATTGATAAGCTTTTATGTTTATTCAGGCCAGTACTGTGATTGTACCTTAACTCCTGTTGGCCCGCTTCCTGATCTCAATTGCCTCCTTAATCCAACGTTTATGCCTGTTATCCTCTGTTCCAATGATCTTTGCCCCCATCTTTCTCTTCTGCAGTGGTTCATATGGCAGATTTTAGGTTTGTGTGTTTCCTTTTCCTTTTCCCTGATGTATGTTCTATTGCATGATCACCAGGGTATTTCATATAAGACATTTCTGATCCGGGTCAATTTTTGGTGAGGCTTTACTGTTGTATTGATATTGTGTGCTTTTTCGTGGCTCTTTTTCATAATTCTGTTATTATGTAGGGGAGTGTGTTTAGTTTATTGTCAGTGTTTTTGGTTGACTTTTTCCTTTATTTATTGCCCATTTTGGGTATTTGCGTTGTTGTAATGCTTTTGTGATATGATTGTCCTCTTCCTGTCTGTCCTGTTCATGTGTTGTCATGTTTTGCTCTGTGAAAAAGCGTCCTTACTACGGAAAGTTTGTGTGCTGTGGGGTGCTCCGATGTCCATAAAAGATATTGATCGGTGTGTGTAGGTTTTCTGTGTATTTACATGTTTCTATGTGTGTGATATTCATGTCCAGTACGTTTATGGTATTGTTTACCAATTTTTCTTCTTCATGAGTGAATTGAACATTTCCTGTGTTGTCTATTGTCTAGAATGTCATCGACGTACCTCTTCTACATGTGAGTGGGCTGGTGCTGTGGTGATGGCCTTTGCCTCCAGAACCCGCTCATGATGGCAGAGAGCGGGTCCCCCATTGCAAAGCCCTCTGTCTGTCTGTCTGTCTGTCGGTATAGCTTTCCCTTGTATTGAAAGTATGTGACTGTGACTGTTGGATTTGTCCTTTTGTGCAGTGTTTTTGTCAGAGGATAACAGGCATAAACGTTGGATTAAGGAGGCAATTGAGATCAGGAAGCGGGCCAACAGGACGGTGAATCGAGATGATGGGACATTTACATTGTCCCACACCTGGGACGCTGTGCTTAAGAGGTCGGACTGCAAAACCGGTGTCAATCAGCTGGCCAGACACATAACGTGACTTCTGATGAAGACTAAAGTGGTCGAAACATGTCAAGTTAAGGTACGAAAAAGCTTATCAATTAACTTATGTGAAGACCAAATTAACCTTTTTGGACTAATATAACTACTACTATAAATATTATGTTAAAAAATACAATTGTTCATATTAGATTGTAACATATTAGTGACTGTATCTCAGTAGCCCATTGAGACACTACTGTGAGAGCAACTGTCATTCCCCACATTACATTCATTGTGTTGTGCCAAAGGCCCTCAGTCTGTTGGTTAATTTGGAGCTTCCACACATAAATCCATCCTCCATATCCGTGACCTCACTAGATTTGGCACCAGGATCGACCCGTGTGCTTGAGCTTTGGCCCGCAGCGCAGCCCCCAAATGTCAGCTGGTCCAGTGACACAGTGGCAGGACAAACATTAGGCTGCTTTGGCGGCCTCTCATCTGTGACTGTGCCAGTATAGGCTGTCTGCTTTTAGACAACAATCAGCAGGATCCGGTTCTCTGTTACACCCAGCCATTACGGATCTTCCAAGCCTCCTGATGATTGTTATGTGGGAAATACAGGTGCAGGAGAGGCAGAGGCTAAACCACACTTTGCCTGAGCCTCAGTGTTACAAGCTGTGTTTGTGGATGGTGGAAGGAATCTTTTTGTCACTGACTCATCTTATAGCTTGGTCAGTACAAGAATCCAAGGGCATTGTTGTTGTTCACTAGCTGCACTGAGTCTCCCTGCCCTCCTTGCTGTTTAAGTATGTGACTGTGTTGGTCATAGTTTCCAGCCAGGACCCCTAATAGGTACAGTATAAGAATACAGTATAGTATAGTAATTAAGTAGGTCGATAACAGGGGTGCCCAAAATAAAGACGTATTACTGGTCCGTGGGCCAAATGCAAAAATATTTGTCATCTAAGATCCGTGTTTCTATAATTGAAGCAATTTTGTTTATTACAAAGTTTCATTTATGAATATTTTAACATAATAATATGTAATCAGGGGGTCTGGGGGCCCTCCCCTCAACATTCTCATTAATGTGGACTAAGATTGTGGGCTAAACATAATGAAAAATTCATAAAAATGTTTTTGACCCTTCCCCAATTCAGTCAAATCTGATCATTTAATGTAGCCATCCATTGGGCAACTCTGAGCTGATCGGGGAATTTGGATATTCAGCCTGTGTCATTCAATAATTAAATTCTGGGACATCCTGGTGGGCCAAATCAAAGGGCTTTGCGTGCCAGCTTTGGCCCCCGGGCCCCACTTTGGGCACCCCTGGTCTATAACATTGCTGCCATATCAGTAACAAATCCTATCTAAAGCTCATGTCTCCAAATTTGAGCTGTTGTTCCTTCTAAAGCTGTGAAAAGCCTGCACGCTCCAAAAACAACTATCGGTCGGATAGAAAAGCATTTCCTCCACACATCCAACCGTTCTCTCCAGGAGTTAAAAAGTGTGACTTTGTGCAGCGGTGCTCGTCTCCAGCGCCCCTAAAGAGCCTGTGACGCTTTGTTAAAAATGTAGTCACTTCAAGCTGTTCCTTTACTTCACACGTAGAGAGCAGCAGCAGTGGTGGTAGCTCACTCATTCTTCACTTCGGGCACATGTAAATACGCTAAAACACAAGTGGCTTACACAGCTGTAAAAAAAAGAACGGTGCAGAGCTGTTAAATTATTCTTCCGGTTGTATGTCACCGGGTTAGAAAAGATGCAGGTGCCAGGTCCGGTAGTAGAGGTGTTTTGGTTGTGTGTGTGTTCAAAGTGGAAATGGCTGCAAAGGGAGACACACAAGTGGTTTGCAGGTGTGCCGACAAGTGTTTTAGATTTAATGGTAGCAGGCGAGGTGGTGGAGGAGCGAAGGGCACGCTGGTGAGTGTGTAGGAGAAAGTCTATATGAGGCTTTTCAGAGGTCAATGATGGAGGGTGATCTCTCGGGTAAGTAAACATTTAGAAGCTGACCTATAGCCGCTACAAATTGACTATGCGAATGCCTTTATAAGTGTTTCCACTGGTATAGAAGCGTTTACATTTTTCATAACTGCACATATCATTGACCTGCATAACTCTGTATGCAGATGAAGCATTTAAAAGGATTCTCTGTCATTCATAAATAAGCACACACAGACAGATTTAATGGTCCACAAAACTGTGACTTATAAGCTATGCCATGAAGCTGTGAAAGTGACTTTTGGTGGATCCCACACTGGCCACATTATTAGGCAGACCTTATATCCCATAAAACACATTCATTCACAACATCACATTAACAAGGCACACTCAATCACAGACCTGCAGCTCACTAGATATTTTCCCTTTTCAGACTATTCCTCGTAAACCATTGTGATGGCTACTTGTCACAGTAGATTGATCCCCTTTTCTAGACATTGCTATACTCAATTTGAACATTAGCAGGTGTTTTATTGAATACATTCCATATTGAGTTATTGTCTATGTATGTGAGATAATGGCAGGTACATAGGTGTATCTAATTAAGTGGCCAGTTCTTCTAATTCAGTTGAGTAACCATTGTGCAATGGTTCCAAGTCAAATTAATCAGCATTTCTTTTTTCAGATAATAAATAACATAAGGTGAGATATGTTGTATGAGAATGTGGCGGGAATACTGACTTCCCACGCTATCATAAAAGGCATTTCCATTCCCTCCTGTTTACCCATACACAGTACTTTAGCGTCTGACTCAAGTGTACACTGAGCAAACATCCATTCCATTAAGTGTGTTTTATATGTGCTGGTGTGGTTATTAATGTAGATACTTGCTGGACTAACTCCCGGAGAGTTTTCGCACACTATACTACCACTAACTTGTCTTTTCCTGCTCCCCTGGGGTGTCGTTAGCCCACGTATCCCCAGACAGCCTGCTCTACTTAATGAGCCTGACAGACCAAAACAAACAGCGCGTGCCGAACACAGGAAGACGCCAGCAACAATGCAGGTAGAGCCTGAAGAGATGTAGGTAAGAAGTGTCAGGCTATTGCTCACAGTGTTCACATGAGCCAGTTTGAATTTTTTTCCAGAATATTTGCAATAGTTTGTCCCACTTTTGTTCTTCTCTTGTTTGGAAGGGCAGTAGAGAAAAAAACTAAATGCAAAAAGCAATATAATGGTGTATGCGGTTTCATGCAGGTGGAGTTGAATCTAATGGTGTTCAATGTCACTATTGCTGTATGCCTGTCGTTTACTACAATTAAGGAATGAGAGTTATGAAAGGTGTTCAGGTGTTCCAGTTTTCACAGCAATACTTTTGAAACTGACAAATATATACAGTTTCATTGGTACCTCTGTTACTGGCTAGTTTAGTTTATTATTTTGGTCTTTATTTTGTGTTGATGATAGCTCACATTTTTGTGTTGTGTTGTTTTGGAAGACCTTTCAAGCAGCGAATGCATTTCTCTGGTATTGTGTGTCATTTCACCACATTCGTGATTGTTTATGTTATTAAATAAAGCAATAATCATGGCGTATAGTTATGCAGTTTATTTGCAGAATCTAAAAACACATCTCCCCAAAGCTGAGTGAAGCAAAGTAAGAAATCTTGCTGTGAGGTCTTGACTGAGCATAGTGTGTGTAAATATACTGACTACCTTAATCCCAAAACATGATTGTTGTTGATAAAGGTTGAGCAATATCACATTTCCCATAAAACACGTTTGTTGAAGGCAGGGCGTATAAAAACAAAAGGCACAATACAGGCCACTATTGTCAGTTAATCCGGTGTAAACACACCATGCAATAATTGATGACATAATAATACACTTCGCTGTTTTGCCGTTGTGTGCTCATATGTTGCCATGTCCCCACGCGGGCCCCTCTCCCCAGGTGTGCCACTGGCTGGGGCTAAATGATGAACAGAGCCACAGTGTCTGCTGTCTCTAATGGGGACATTATGCAGGAGGATGGGAGTAGTGTTCACACCGGGCTCGTAAATCACACACTCCATCCATATAAAGAGAGAGAGAGCCAGGCCTCACTGTTCCACTAACCCTGCAATAGGTACACACAAGAATAGGGAGATGTTCACACACACATGCAAACACACAGCTATTTACATACTTACATAAGGAAACCACTTAAACACATATTGCGTGTAAGATTATTTTGAATACCCGCACAATATATTGGACATACATCATTGTAAACTGTAATATGTTTGACAAAATTAAAGAGACTAAAGGCTTCAAGACATGAATACCACAAAAGTGTGTTACATTTGAATGCACAGATTATGTGCCCAGGCAAGCCTGAGAGTAAGAGGGTCCCAGATTTGATTCCCAGACAGGACATTCTCCAGATCACATCCTACTACTGATACTACTGATCAGGCACAACTTGAATGATTGATCTCCAGGCACAGCGGTGACCCAGTGCTCCTGAGGATATCTCAAATTCCCTTTACCAGTCTGGCTTTAGACACGTATGAAGAGGTTAATTGAATAATAGTTCAATAGTGAGATTGCAAATTGTTGACCGAGTCTGACTTAGCCTTACTAAGATGAAGTTACTCCATCAGTCCATTATTCAAACTTTAGGTAGACTCGGGATCAAAACATCAAAACAAAAGAATCACATTGGCTTCATCGTTCACCTCCTGGACCTTACATCCACCTCTGCCCCAACAGACAATGTGCCATTCCAATGCCTTGTGTCAATGTGAATAAAGTTTGACAGAGCATTATTAGCACTATGTCCCATTTCTACACACACATATGCACACAGCCAGTGGCACAGGTGAGGTAAACAGAGGCTCCAGTTAGCATATTACCCATCAGTCAACACGACAGGCAAAAGAGATAAAGAAACGCACACCCACTGTGAGTGCAAAAACAAGTGTGCCAGTCCGCCCCGCCGAACAGGAAACAGAACCAGAGTTTGTCAGGTGTGTGCACTAATGACACACCCAATACAATACGCACACTTTTTTGCACGTATGATGGCAGAAGAGGCATTATCCCAAAGTGAAATAACTCCGGGAGTCATCTCACATAACTAATTGACTATGATGAGCCAGCAACTGCATGTCTTATCTTTCATTTGTTTTTCTATTCTTATTTATCCCCCAATTTCCACTTTATCTGCACAAAGATAATCTGAAGAAATCCATAAAATTGAGTTTTTTCCTCCACTGTGATTTATAAGGCATAAATCCTTGAAAATATCCCGTGACTGCTGATGCATGGCTTATTGCTACGACAAATATGCTAATCTGGAAAATCCGAGGTGAGGAATTTGATTTATCATCTTCTACTTTATAACTGTCACTTTGCGGCGACATACTCCATTTGACACCTTCGGAAGTGAAAGAAAATGTCAACTGTTACTTTCAAGCCCATTCGAGGGGAAAACCCCCCTTTTTTGACAGCCAAGGTATGGATAATACTCAGAAGGCTAACAATAAAAGAGTTACCGTGTTGCCAAAAGGCTGGGGGGCGGATGTGGCAACAAGGACTTAGGCGACAGAGCTGTTTGGACTAGAAACAGACAGCTGGCGCAGCGAGGGGAGACCTGTCTGAGTGACTCTCCTCCAGAGGCCATGAACTAATCTAACCCCTGCTGATTTAAGGCAGGGGCAGTTATATGGAAACACTAGCCTCTATACGTCTTCATAATGGAGTAGGAGCGCCTACTGTTTTAATATGCCTAACCCTGGCAATATAAAGCATTTATCATGTGTCAATTATACAGTGAGCTAACTGATGTTTCAAATTTTGTAATTATTATTTTTCAAATTATTTTTTCAAATTCAAGAAACGTATAAGGAAAAAATATTGATTGACGATGATAAATAAATGTAAAGTTATGTGGGACTGGAGATGACTGTAATATTAACTGCTGGGTGATTAGGTTAGGGTGTGGGCTCAGGTCGAGCCATTCATAAATTATTTTTACACATAAATATATGTATGTTTTTTGTTAATGTTGTGATATGACAGGAGCAAAATAAATGAAATAAGTAAATGAAAAGTCTACACTGAGCAAACCAGCATAGCGTACATACATGTTTGAGGGTGTACGCATAGTTAAAGAAAGTTAATTTTAACATATATTTAGTCTCTTGTGAATTGTATAGTGTAAAAATCAAAAATGAGGAAGACATGTAGAATTGTTGAATAAAAGCTATACTGGCTAGTCGCTGGAAGTCAAGGGCCTTTAAGTAAATGTCTATCAAATAAAGTAGTAGTAGTAGTAGTAGTAGTAGTAGTAGTAGTAGTAGTAGTAGTAGTAGTAGTAGTAGTAGTAGTAGTAGTAGTAGTAGTAGTAGTAGTAGTAGTAGTAGTAAT
>JAVQKC010086992.1:0-21713 GCA_036025475.1 Philypnodon macrostomus
AATTACCACCAATCACACAACCACATTCATTCATTTTGTTAAACAGAATGTGAAAAGTAAATATTTTTGTTAAAAAGGGGCAGAAAATATAAGATATATTCTTCTCTCTGCTCCTTTTCATTCAAGTTTTGTATTGTCATGTAGACACGTCTGATTGCTATTTTAGTTCATAGGCAATGTGGATTAAGTGTCTTGCCCAAGGACACAACAACATTATATGCTCAGGCGGGGATTCGAACCAGCGACCCTCTGTTTGCAGGGCGCCACTGCCGCCCCAACACACTGTTACCATATAATTACTGTGCTGTAAAGTGTGACTAAAATTTCTCACTGACTTTTTTTTTTACATTTTGTGATACAAGATAAACACTAAAGTGAATCATTTTGAAAGCATTGCTAAAACACTTTCCTAACATTTACACACTAATACAGCCATAGCTTCTTGACTCAATATATAGTTATTCATATGCAAAGGCAACAGTGAGCTCATTTGTTATTGTAAAGAGGACAAACCTTTGCCGATCTAAAACTGTCTTGTTGGGTTGGGTCCCATCTGCTTTGCGCGTGTTGTTGAGACTTTACAATGACCAATTAAGAAAACATGTTTTTTTCACCTGATACAGTCTGTAATGGAAAACCCTGTTATGCCTGAAGTAAGCCCCAGTGCTACCAGCCACCCACCTGGACAAGACTGCACCGCTGAGGCCCTTTCTCTGTGATTGGGAAAATATTCTGTGCCAAATAAAAACACAAGTTTTAGCGTCTGCCCGATTGCCAAAACGAAATATAGCCCATGTAAAGACACCTATGACCTCTGCTGATTATTGTTCTCCGGAGTCGAGTTGTTCCAGACAGCAGCAGTGTCGTAAATAGCCCAAACGAGCTTCAACAGGCTTACTATTTCTGTTACATTTTCTGTCTTTCTGTCTCTTTCCACGATGTCTTCAACTCCACTCTTTGCAACAGTGCTATAAAACCACATATATTCTTCCATTAGGTCAATGCATTCATACTTCACACTGGTAAAAAAATGCTAAAATGAATCACTTTTTAAATGATTTATTTTTCTCTTTAAAGCTAGAGTTCACATTTTTTGCCCTTAATTGCAATGGTGACAAAACACTAACCCTAAAAATGCTGTTTCCCAGAATGCTTTGTGAGTGTCCCCGGGTAATCTTATGTTAATGGTGGCTTGACTTAAATCTGCCACAGTTGTGCGGTTTATGTGTGTGCGAGTAAGAGAGATGCAAATAAACCTCCATAAACAGTAAAAGTGGCCACATAAAGAAGATGACTGACAAATTAGAGCCTTTCAAGTGGAAGTATGGCCTGTTGAATGGTTATCACGATCATGTGTGGTGGCATTTGCCTTTCTCTACTTGCTCACAATGCATGCCAGTATATATGTGTGTATGTTTAGTCTACAGCCACTGTGGTTTGACAGAGACATATAACTAATTCTGTTCCTTTTTTGAACCTGTATCAGTGAATGACATCACTGGCTTCATCTGAATAGTTCTGGAGAATAGACCGGAGAGTATAAGTCTATGGGGAAAAAAGACATGCAGTGTGGCCTTTAGTCTGAGGAGGGTGATTAGATCGGCCTGGTGCCATTGTGAAAAGGATAGAGCGAGCTACTTTGTGGTATTACACACAGCTTTAACTACATGTGCAGCTTCAGCACAAAAATACGCTGAGCAACAGCCACAGTCCCAATATGTGCACTGTAAATCATCATTTCAGATTATAACAAACTTTTTAGATGACAGAGCACTAGTTGCAGCAGAATTTAAAAAATTGCTTTGTATATCTCTGTATCATAAAGCTTATGTTTTGCATTAACGCTACTGCATTGCTTTCACAGCAATGTGTGTGCAACAGTAGATTTTGTACTTAAATATATATAAATATATTATTTATAATATAATCTGCCTGTATTATAATGGACACTGACCTGGACATCAACATATACAAATGCTTTCATTTGCCATTTTTTTAGTAATTATATAAATAATAATATGGCCTTGATTAATTAAAGCTACCTATTTAGTACAAAACGTACTGCTCTTGTGTGATCTGCAGATATAGTTGTAGTACTATACACAGTTCTTACAGATATAGTTGTAGTACTACACAGTTCTTGCAGATATATATTTGCAGTACTATACACAGTTCTTACAGATATAGTTGTAGTACTACACAGTTCTTGTAGTCCTCGGTCTCACTAACACTTCCCGCCATATTCCTTTGATTAGAGCCACATCTGACTCCCATTAAATCTTCCACATGCCGATCCAGAGGCTGAGCTGAACCAGGATGGAAACTGTTTTTTGTTTTTTTCTTCCTCCTCTGTCTTTTGTACGAACCAGCCAAATGCCAAGTTTAGCATTCAGCTTAGTCCAGTGTGTGCCTCGTGTGTCTGTCAGTAAATGTTCAAAACGTAACAACAAAGCATCCATTTTCTCATTAACATTCATTTTAGCAACAGTTTCTTGGATTTGGCCATCAAAATATTCCAGATTTAGCCAAAACTGTGCATGAGCTACACAAACAGTGTCATTCAAACTGTGGTACAGGGGCCACTGGTTGTTTCTTTGGCTCTTTTTAGTGTCAAGTCTAGATTTAGTTTAATGTTGAGCCAGTGGTGATCCTTCTTCAGTTCTGTTCCAGCTGTGGCTTGAATTGGACCACTGCTTAGTTCTGGTTTATGGCTGTGACAACATTTAGGCCTGGTTTATTCCTATTTTTTGTTCTTGTTTAGTATGTATTTTTAGTGTTTATTTCAAAGGGACAATGGAGTGTGATTTAGATTCATCTTAGATTCCTCTCACTAGAAAATTCTTAGATGTTGTACCCGGTGTGACAAAACATTTAATATATATGCTCCTGGTACTATAGGCCACACAAAAAAGTGCTTTCTCCAAATGGCATTTTAAAGCTGGGAGTTGTCCTGCTCAATGTGTATTTTTCCAACCGGTAAGTAGAAAATGAGAAGGAGAACAAGTCATTTTGAACAGCGCTGGCCCGAACTATGGTACAACTATAAAACCATAAAAACTGTACAAGACAAAGAGAAACTGTAGCTAAGTGGGCCACGGCCTGGCAAGGACAAAAGGAAGTGATATGACTAATCCATGGATTTCAAAAAGGAAATGACCCAGTGTGGAAAGTCTCCAAGGCCTTGAGTCCCACGTCAGGAGAGCTGGAGTCCACGCCTGAAGCAGAGGAAGTCCTTTAACAGACTGGCCACGGTTTGTGATAACTGACACTGACAAGACGTGACATGGTGGGTTTAGAAGCGGAGATGACACATGTATTTTATCATGTTAACAAGCTGCTGCTCTTTTATGACAGAATTATGGCTTCACAGATGGGGCAAAGACTGCTGCAGGTGAACTAACTTCGTTTAATTAGTGAATGCAGCAATAGAAACTAAATCTTAAAACTCTTTGCAGGTGTGCCAGTTTAGTTAACTCTGTGTCTGAAAAGATGTGTTAGAACCAAATTACTACGATCGACAACTACTTTATTATTATGTTAACGCTATAATAAACTGAATGAACGAATACCAGCTGCTACATATTACAATCATAATGTAGATTGTCAGGGGTTGCCACACTGAAAGATGCTGCTACACTGCAACCATTCTGATTTGAAAGTCATTTTGATCATTCATATTTTCAACTTGGCATTGTTTTTTTAAACTAGATTCCCTTTCTGAAGCAATGCTCTTTATCTGGGCTTGGGAGCGGTAAAAAGTAGAAAAGAGGTTGGCATTGTCAGTCCACAGCAAATGTGGTTCTGGGTTCAATTGGAGTAAACTGTGTGGAGCAAGCATGTTCTCCTTGTGTTTGGTTGGGTGTCCTCTGGGTGCTCAGTTTTTTTCCAATATTTCTTTATCTTTGAGCCTCTGTCGGTCATCTCCAATGCAGCCAAGGTTAAATGAAGGTCTAACATCTGTGTATCAGAAAGACACTTGTAGTTCGAGGAAAGGTTTAAATTCACAAAATCAATACATACGTTCCTTATTTGCTTATGTATCAAGTCAATGTCAATGTCAATGTCAATGTTTAGTGTTCAGTGGACAACTAACCCAAACTCATGAGGCATTTGCTGACTTGAAACAGTATATCAAAGTATACCCCACTGCAGTGCATTTAATCAAAGTGAAGTGAAGTCCTGGAACATTTCAAACTTTTGGACTGATCAAAGTGTGTTGCACCATATGGGATATATTACCACCCATGCCCTGTTTCAGATTGGCTACCAGACACACTATATCATATTAACTTCATGGCACTGACAGGCCAGCTATTTAGGGTCACGCACCCTGCCACAACAGCCCATGCATGCTGTAATTTGAGCCACCAGTGGTAATTAATTGTCTGCTTTTTGCCAGAAATCATAAATCAGGAGAGTGGATCTTTTCACAGAGGGGACTGAGCTGCTATCACAATAATGTGTTTGGGACACTGGGGTGGGCCACGATGGGCCGTGAAATTGGGCTTTCTGGATGCTGGTCCAAAAGATACTATATAGAGCGAGAGATGAAGTCCATTGTTTGCAAGATGATCCAGCTTGTAAAATGTGGTCTTGCTGAAGGGGCACTATTATGATAACTCCAGCTTTCTGCATCTACATAGCATTGTGAAATGCTAATCTAGAAGTGATAATAAATAATTCAAAAGGCTTACAAAAAAGGCCTCCTGAAACGAAAAGGAAATGATTTGTGTTTGTTATGAATCTTCTCCAGTTGATTACTTTTATTCTCAGTTGTGTCGTAATAAAAACAGCACAGTTGATAACATCTGTACACAAGTCAGATATTTCTAATAAAGGAGTCTAGCATAATCATAATGCCAGATTGCCTGCTTATTTTCCTAAGTTCCTATTTCCTGCATGTCTGGCTCTTTTCTGGGGCTGCCTAAGTGTTTTCCAGATCCAACTCAAACAAAGCTGACGTTGGTGTAGCCCGAGTACTATAGCAATGAACCACAGTCCGGTCTATCTGTAGATCTCAGCCAAGATCCTGTCCAGACAATGCAACGCTTTCCCGAGCACCAATCTAAACACATGCCACTACAGTCCATGGCAGCCTATAGATGAAGGCTGTGTCTGAATTGCCTCCCAGATCCCTATATAGTGCACTGTATAGGGATCATTTTGTAATGGTGTCTGAATGTCTTGTGAACAAAAGCTAGTGCACATGAAATTAGTGGTGGATTTGTAGACATTAATGGACAATATTTACCCAAAATAATTGAAGGGGTAGGGGAAGAAAAAACAGTATTTGCTGAAAAGCCAAAGTCACCCTCTCCCATAGTGCTGAACTGTGCTGACTACTCTTCTTCTCTTCTCTCCAGTGCTTTCAAAGAAAAGGCCGCACTGTAAAAATGGCCCACAGTCCCTAGTCGCTGGTACTGTACAGACCAGCGCTTCGATGAGCTTCTGGTTTTGGGGGCAGTGAACTCATTTCTCTCTTGGTGCTTCATGACAGACTCTAACCCATTTAAGCGCAGTGCTGGCAGCATCTGTGAAGTCTGACAAAGCCCAGCTCTGTGCCTCTGCTCCGGCCCACTGCGTCTTAAGCTTTTACAGATGTGTGGAGAGAGTGGGCATGCAGCAGGCTCTGGGTGGGACGGCGGGCTAACTGGACACTGGACTGTTAAATTTACTTTTTAACACAGGCTGATGATTCCTCAGTTATTTAAGCTATATAAGTTACACCACATAAATATTTTTCCATCACTGAGGCAAGCCAACCATTTCCATATCTATGTTTTTATATAACAAATAGTATTTTTTGGACACTGCAATATATACTGGCCACTTCTAGGTAGATATTGTATCAAATAAAGTGGCATCCTGTGTGGTCTTCAGTGCACCTGCTTCAGATTTTCTCATCTTTTGTGTTCAGAGATGGTATTTTGCAGATTTTGATGGAATGAACTGGAATGAAACCTGACACTCACTGGATAATGTACATTTATCTATAAAGACAATGTTGTATATTGAAATCCCAGTAGATCATCAATCATACTCTGAATGGTCAGGCACACAACAACCACACTTAAATCACTTCCCTTCTTCATTCTGATGCATTCTTATATACAGTATGGGCAAAAAATCCATTAGCATGATGCAATGCGGTGGCTGATATACAAAGTTCATAAGCAGATACATAGTTCTACCTAATGAAGTGGCAGACATACATTAAATGTTCGGGGCTTAGTGTTCCCATTACAATGCACAAAACATGCCCTACAGTCCCTAATAGCTCATTTACTAATCAGCATGCATGAGGAATTAGGGGTATTTCCAAGACTGATATGGGACATTTTGAATGTGAAGATTTCAAAGCATTTTGGCTGAATGGAGGGCCGTCAGCCATGCATTTTATCAATCCTCCCATTGAAAAGGAGATTCTGATGAGGAATGTAATTCTTTCTGGCTTTCCTCAGAGATCACTCAAGAGCTATCGTCACACTTCTGCCATCAAATAAACCACTGGAAAATCTGGAAAAAACATCTTTCCTATCAGACATGGACTGTACTCCCCTCCAAAAAAAATCAAAAAGCCCAAAGCTGACCTTCATAACAGGCTGTTCATCAAGATTACATCATGACAGTAGAGTATGGAAGGATTTACTCAAAGGGATGCTGAAGGCAAGCACATGTCCGTGAGTATGTTCAGTGAAGTCAGTGCCCGTTTGTTTCCATTTTCAGTCAAGAAAATGAGTTAGAGGTTGGTCATGGTGCAATGAAATCCGTATGCCGTTTCAGACGATTTCCTTTTCTGTGATCACGGCCGAGCTTAAACCAGGAGCGACACATCACATAGTGCACTGATTAAAAGGTGAAGGTTCATACTGTACTGAACTACTGTACAGTCGTCAAAGACAATTACAGTAGTCAACAGAATATGAAGACCACTTTTAAAGGCCCCATTAGGTCATATATTTGGTCTTTTCTTGGATACAAAGCAAAATATTTCTTCTGGTTATTGAGGGTTGAAAGTTGTTCACTTGCATATACCTAGAAGTGCGTACTTAAATAAGGCAGCACGATTTTGCATGTTCTCCCTGTGCCTGCCTACCCTTACCACCAAAAACATGTATAATGGTTTTTCCCCATTGGGGCCAGTACTCACCTGCAAAATATATTTATGACTTTTCTGGTGAATGAAGGTAAATTTGTATTGAGATTAATTATTCACTGGCAATGGTAATAGTGACTTTAAAAAGACCTTTACAGTAAATTAGCAGGTAATTTATGCCACTGTTGATGCCACCAATGAATTCAGAGATTATTTTGGATCTGATTTAGTACTGGAATCTATGTTTTGTGCTTATTTTGCAATATATTTTCATTCATTTCCCTGTTTAGACTGGGTCAAGTCTTAACAGTAAAATAGTAATTGGAAAAGTCCAATATTTTCTTATGTGGTATACGTAAGTGTTAGAACCACTGGCCTATGTCCCAACTTGATCTTGCGTAATGTGGTTTTGAGTACATCATTTCCTGTGGCACAATTGCTGTGTTTCACCCCAAACTTGAGGTTGAGTTGAGGTGATTGGTGCATGAACGTAATATGAATGGACAGAGGAGACAGAAGGTTAAGGTGATGATGGAGAGATGTGTGGGTTGGTACAATTCTAATAGCTGTGATCGCAGCACTTTGAGTCTCTGTCATTTCCTGGCCACCTGCTCTTGCCAAGGCGTTTGAATAGGAAGGTACTGTTTGTACGTTAGTAACACCCTTTCCTTTCTCTGCTTCCTCTATGCACTGGGTCATACTTCATAAAGCCACACTAGTCATCCAGCCAAACATTTCCTGAGAAACACACCCGATTTGAATGCTATGTGGGTTGGACTTCCAGACTTTCACTCTCATAATACTTGTATTTCGTGCGGGCCATAAATAGTTGAGGAATGAATGTGGAGGAAGTATGGATTTTAGTCAGAAGCTCAAGATGCAAGAGGAGAAAGGGTTGATCTGGTTGAGTATTTCATGGATCATTTTAAGTGAAGTGCTTCAATTCATCATGACTTCCTGAAAGTTGCATGTACACAAGTCGGTACAAGACCAAGACGCCACCACAGCACATCAACAATGTTATTACAGTCTCTAAATGTAAAGGATGGCAGGAGACAATGTTTTGAAAGAAGTGAATTCAAACTTTGCTTCCTGTACCAGTAACAATTTGTCAAAGGCCTGTCTGGGCTAATTATGGGCTGTAGTTTACTGTCAGATTGTTTCCCCCCTTGAACCTGTAAGGCAATACGAGAAAAGTAAATTTAGGTTTAACCCTATAGACCCTTGACACTTTTCACAGGCCCCAGCTTGGTTTATGTGGTTAAGACACATTTGACAAGACAGCTTTTTGTAGATTTTTTTTACAAGAAATCTGAAATTCAGTTCTGACACCACAGACCTGTTAAAAAGTGTGTCATATGGAATGTTCAAATTCCAGAATGGAGCAAAAAAGTAGGATTTGTGGTGAGGGAGAGAATAATTCTGAGCATACAGTGAAAAAACTATGGTGGACATCAACATTTCTGTAAAAGAGCTTTACCACCAGCCAAAAGTCTAACTGTCACTACTGTGTACATTAAATAAACATACAATGAGAGGTACGTTCACTAATGTTTCCTAACCAGGCTTTGACATTACCTACATGTAGCAGAGTGGTTGTCATTTGTCAAAACCATCTTAATTTGCAGCGTATTTCTCCATTGAAAATGTATTGTGTCTTGCCTCCATTCCGGAATTTACAAATTTTAAAAAGGTCTATATTCAAGCATCAGTAGAGATACATTTACAGCACCAAGACATTAAATCAAACATTACATTATATGAGCATAATAAAAAAAACAGATAGTTAATGAGTTCCTTTTTTAACCACACAGTATTTATGCTATGTAGGAGCAACAGCTAAAAAGGAACTATGACACATTATAGTTCACATTATGCTAGAAATAACCCAAACTATGACTCACCAAATTAAGAATTTAGAAGTATGTAAGCTAAAGGGACACCACACCTCACCAGCAATACTGAAAACCTATGACGACTATAGACCCCTTAAAGGTTTGTAAACAACACATTTTAAATTCTGGAATGGAGGCAACTGGAGGCAAGACCGTAATACATTTTCAATGGAGAAATTAGCATTGGTAACTTAATATTGCAAATTAAGACAACCTCTGCTATATGTAGGTAATATCTGAGCCTTGTTAGGAAACATTAGTGAATGTGCCTCACATTGTAAGTTTATTTAATGTACACATTAGTAACAGTTAGCATTTTGGCTGGTGGCAAAATTCTTGGTTTTAGGTTTCACCGGACAAGCCCTTACAGAAATGTTGATGCCCACCATAGTTTTTTCACTGTATGCTCAGAAATATGCTATCCCTCACCACAAAACACAACATTTTTGTAAAGTTAACTCACTTTTGCTCCAGTCGCCTCCATTCCAGAATTATTAACATACCATATGACAAACATTTTAAAGCGTCTATATGCTATATGCTTTAAGTGCCACCTTTGCAACTACTCTATACCCTCCTCACATATTAATACTCGTAAATGATATGAGTGTCTCCCAGGAGACGCATCCCAAATATAAACATACCTACAATATGTGCCTAGCAATTTGGCCTGTGGCAGCTATGTGTGACTATCCGGTTACACTGCTGAATAAGAAAATAAATAGCTCACGGTAGTTCTTGTAAAAGCTGACTCAGAAAACTAGGCCTGTTCTTTCCCGGCCCTCAGGTGAACCAGCCCGAGCAAAAAGCCCACTAATAAATTTAACACCAGAGTCCCCAAAGTGTCTGGGATGTTTAGGTCTTGATTGAGGGCATGTTTGACCTTCTGGCTTGAATTCTGGGTTGAGGCCTGCAGCCCCTTGTCTCCAGAGAGCTGTTTTAAGCATTAAAAAGACGTGCCTGCATTTCAGTTTCGTGACCCAGTTATAGATGGCAGATACGCTGGCAAACATACCCAGTAGTTTCTCTCATCTGGCAATGGACCGACCTGGTTTGCATAACTTCTCTACATGCCAAAAGCTTAGCAACTCCACAGTTATTTTGACTCTGGTCTAATTAGGTGCTTGATAGACCACGAGATGAAATAATGATTTAGCTGTTGGATGTCAAAACACTCAAAGAACCACCATCCAGCTGTATGGCCATTTGAAATGTCTCATCTCAGTGTTAAGGACCTTTTAATCAGGCTACCTCTTCTGTGGACACACTTTACCACTTTAAAGTTAGCCTGAGCTAACACATTTAAGTAATTGGAGGTTTCATTATTCAATTTCACTTTTCTTTACAACATGGTAATATATGACCATAGTAAGAAAAGCTGTGTAATAAACGAGTAATAATATAGTAATTATGTTAATTACCAGATCATGTTTATGGAATTACGCATTCATGCAATGTTTTGTCATGGTAACAAGCCACTAATACAATATAGAATAACTTAGTATTCATGGGTAACTTGGTTGGGGTTAGGGTTGATAATTACAGTTGAAACCAGAAATTTACATTCACTGTATAAAAAGAAAAAATACATTTTTTCACTCTAGGGCATAAATTTAAGCATCAATTCAAATTTGGTCAGTCAGGATTATCAAAATCTCAGTGACTTGCCATTGTCCAGGGTGCACCTCATCTAAAGCCTATGATTGCTGCAGACTCCAGGCACCGTAATGGGAACAGGCTGGGGATGAATACATGTTGGATTTATACTAGTTAAAGATATGTAACAACTCTAATCTCATTGATTTGTGCAAGACACAGTAGAGTGTTTCTGAGAGGACGTCAACCCTTCTAGTAAAAACAACCCATTGAAAACACTATATCATCCTGTATAATGCACTTGGCCTATTCAAAGATCAGAAAGGGCAGAAGAGAAAAGAAAGATGAGTAATAATGTCAATGTAGGAACATGAGAGGGAGAGATCTGCCCCGTGGGATGGAAATATGACTTCAAAAAGAGTCCAATATTTAGGTCTGGGCCCAATCAAAAGCATCTGTCACTGCTTTCCTGTAGAACATCCCCTGATAATAGTCACACACTGGACCATATAACTTGGGATGGTGTAAGAGGTTGAAAACAGGGGGCTGCGACAGATGACGACTGATCTTTAAGTGTCACCGAGCTAAATGTAAACAGTAGGGCAGCACTCCAGGGGTACACCATAGTAATACATCCCTGACATCTTTCCTATTTGCCGGAAGATGGATGGGCTTGACCCTTTAGTACTTGAACCCAGAGCAAGAGCAACACATTCCCAACAAGATCACTCGGTTACAAATGTACAGAGACCACCATCGGAGCCTTATAACAACTTGATTTACTGGAAAATGTCGGGCTTGTAGTCAGAGATATTCATCCAAAGCAGAGATTAGAAAGGCATTTGGAAATGAGCCTGCAGGACACACTGTAATGACTTGATGTTTCTTGCACAACATTGTTATAAAAGGGCTCATCCCGGCGAGTGTCCAGCCAGGTCTGTTATCAAAGGCCTTTTATCAGCGCTTTCACCCAGCCTCTAAATATTTTCATGCTGAGGGTTATCATAGCATGGCCTTGTGGATGGTTAAACAAATCCAATATTTCTTCTTTCATCCATGTGATGCTGTATTTTTAGCACCAAATAATTAGGTCTCTCTATCTCAAATCTATATTCTTACACTCTTTCCCTCTTGCCATCCCAACCATGGGCACACATTTAATAAGATGTTATCCAAGCCATTGTCATTTTTTGGAAAATTCACCCAACAACAGATGTGAACACCCACCCACTGGCGTCTGTCCTCCAGCGGTGAAGGTTGAGGGGTCCAGGATAAAGCTGTTGTGTCTCATTGAAGTGAAATGCTCCCTCAGTGTCACAGATTGGCAACAAGATTATGTTTCCCACGTCGTCAGGAAATCAAATCTGCAAGCGCCATCAACAGGAAATTAAAGACAACAACATTTTCTAGGCCAAGGCCAGTAAACTTCGGCCGACTGAGATCCTCCCAGTCTTCTGCAGTGACAAGACCTGGCAACGTTTAGAGACTATACCATTTGCTGGTGTTGTTAAGATAATGTCTGGAATTATCTGGATAGTTTTTACATATTAGTTGTCTATAGTGGCCATCCAAATTCATAAAGCTACCTGTGCCAACTATTCTGTTTTTGTATCACTTTAGATGTTTTTGTCCATCCATCCATCCATTTTCTTCCACTTGTCCGAAACCGGGCCGCGGAGGCAGCAGTCTAAGCAGGGAACTCCGGCCTTCGACCACTGCCCGATCCACATTGCACCAGCCCTTTTTTTTAAGGGTACCTCCCACGGGTGGTGGGTCCACGGGAGGGCCTGACAGCGTGTGCTCGGGCGGGGACTCGAACCACCGACCCTCTGGTTGAAGGGGCGAGCATCTACCCACTGCACCACCGCTGCAGCAGATGTTTTTGTATTTTGATTTATTCAAGCATTTATTTATCTATGGTTAGGCCCTGACCTACTCAGGAGCTGAAAATACTTGGTTCCACCTTTCTTCCCAGATAAGAAAAGAACCCCTCCTTGGCTGTACTAATGCATGTGCATAGCATCAGTGGGGGAAGAGGGCCTTCAAGCAACATGGACCCACACACAAAAGAGCAACAGCTCACAAATAGACTGTTTTCAATAATTATGGCATCTTTAATAATAATACAATGTAAAAGTAGAAGTAAATACATAGGGAAATTAATGTATAATCTCTGGTCCCTTAAAGTTATCTTGCTAGTCCCATTTACTTCACTTTTACATCTGCAGTTTGCTTTCTGTGAAACCACCAGACCATATCATAAGCATGCACATCTGTACCTCTTCAATCTACCTTTGTTTTACCAGCAACCTTTAATGCCTATTTAATAGGATGACTAAGACGTCCTCTGCCGGTCTCTTGTCTGCAGACGTCTCAATGACTGTCTGCAGGTGTGTGAGAAACAGGCAATGTTGATTTAATCTAATGGTGCAGATTTAGAATTTCCTTCAGCTCACAATAAAGATCCCCCTTTGGTCGCTTCAACATTACAAAGTTGAACCAAGCAAACAAGGCATTTTCACCCATTCATCTGCTGCTCACTGAATATTTAATCTTTTTCAATGCAATCTCTTTAAACCTAAAGGCATGGTTGTATGTGAAAGGCATGAACAACCAACCAAATTCAAAGTCGCTTAAACCACCTTGCTGGCTAAAGCCTTTGATGATTGTATGATATACAGGTAAATAAATCTACCTAGTAAACCAACAGACTTTTTTTTCTTCACATAGTGGTAACCCAGCACAGGCACATGATAAAGGTCCGTGTGCTGGGGATGTTTATAGTGTAGCATTTCAACAGGCTCTGCACTGAAATCATGCACCGCTGATAGAGCCAGCTCCAAATCCACCTCTACAGTTTGACATTTCATATTCCTGTACCATAAATCCAATGAAGCTCCCATTGATCCTCTGCATTGATTTACCATAGCCTCTCGGGGGTGAAATACAGCAACGCTCACCGATGGGAACAATATTTGTGGTGTGGTAGTGGCTCATGATGGAGCAGAGGCTTTTTGCCCCGCAATGGCCATTTTTCTGCCCTTTATCTTTCTACATCATCCGATCTGCCAACACTCTTTCTGTGAGGCTGTGTTTGTCATGGGAGTGGTATAGGCTAGCTACCATTACAGTACAAAACTACCAATTCATTGTAGATTTTATAATGACACAGGGAGGACATGCAGACTCCACACATCTTACTTAATAATTATAATTTAACTTTTGGCCCAACTCAATAAAGTGGCTTCCCCAGTACTACAACTAGCTCCTGCACAGATGCTCTGTGTCATATTCGGTGGCGTGTATAGTTTGATTGTTGCATACTGATTGGGTAGATACTGAGGGCAGAGCACAGATGACTGTCCTGAGTTGGCAGCATTGAATTAAGACTTCATCTTGACAGGAAGTGAGACGCCTATTTTCTATAAATGTCAGGGAAGTCAAGCTCTGCTCTGTTTGCTGATGCAAGCTAATAAATGAGTGCTAACAAGTGTTCCCGGTCTTGTGACAGGAGTTATATGCCTATGAAAAGAGGCTCCAAACAAAAGTGCAGCATGCCTAGTTCTTCAGACTGAATATTGGCACTGGTTACCAAGATGACAGATATGAGTGTTTAATAATCTACTTATGCGTTAAAGGTTCACAGCGATTTAGCTAATAGAAAGTACAGGAGGCAGTTGGCTACCTTAAGGATAATTCCCCAGTAATTGCATTGCTGGCTGGCACTTACTGCTGTTTGCACATATTGCAATAAGATACTGTTTCATTGATTTTACAAAAATTCTTAAAGTGTGTAAAACTGAAATTGGACTTTTTCGATAGTGGTAGCCAAAACTACAGCTTTTGATCTGATGTCAGAATATTCACTGTGTCCAAAAGGCTTTCTGATAATAGATGATTCAACTCTTGGAAAAGTTAGGAGTGGGCCAGGAGTTGAATGTGTATCTTTGTCTTGGTTTCATAAGCATTTAAATCTACAGGGTCCACAGTCAATCACTGAAGATGACTGGACAAGCTCCATAATATATAGACAGAGGTCAAAGACATTAGCACCAAGGATTAGCCACTTTAGCCGTTTACATCTGGTCAATACTAGCTAACCTGCTGCTGCTAGCTTAGTAATTATGAATGTTCTGTCAGTCCTCTCATAATAGGGCTGCTCTGTGCAAAGCAAATAAGCAAGATCTTAAATGATTAAACAATTCCCTTCAGGACGTGACCTTCTCCGCTAATCAATAGCAGCCCTAATTCCCTGACATCATTTCTTATCATTACGGGCTGTTGTCAGAGCTAAATGCTAAGGCCTCCAGTGGCTCCGGGATACCCCATGAGGCCGAGCGCCTGGCCTCAGCTCGGGGCGATGACCTTTGAGCCCCCTGCACATGTAATGCCCCTGGTGAGCAATTGAGCAAATAATAAGTGAAAACCATGAGTGGGCCTGTAGCGAAGGTGGGCAGAAGTTCAGAGAGGCACAGTCTAAGGTCATCAGCTTTCTCAGCGAGATCTTTTTCAACAAGACAGTCCAAAGTCAACATTCTAACTAACCTCCAGCCGCCAGCCTGCCATCAGGGAGAGAAAGTGAGAGGAAATGGAGGCTGAGTGAGCAAAATGACAAAAGGACTAGAAAGGGGTTTTTATTTTCACCTCGCTGGTACTCTGAACGGATCTGGCCCGCTACAGTTATTCACATGGGCAGACACCATCACTTAGCTCTAATTAACCAGGAGATGGTCCGGTGAGCACAAAGTGAGAGAGGCGATTAATCACTCACCTTGTCCTGGGCCGACTGTTCCATCACAAAATACAAAGTGGAAAGATTCAAGTCGTTTTAGTTTCTCCTCCACATTCTTTACAACATTACCCAATAAATTGAGAAATTCACGTCGTAAAAATATATACAAAACTGACAGACAGTGGTGATCATTAGGTATATTAGGTATATCTTGTGAATACATTACTGCAAATGTCAAGGTCCAAAACAAGTTTGCGTGTAAGTCCTGAGTTTGATGTTGAAGTCGAATGGTTTATAACAACACACCTACCCCGTGTCACCTTTATTAAATGTATGTAATGTATTGCCCAGCAGCACAAGTGTTACTTTTTTCCTCTGTCCTTGCCTGTGTCATACTTCTGTACGAGCCGTGGCTGGAGAGTTATCCAGTGACGTAATTGTGGATAAGTTTGGGCGCAGTGAAACCTGTAATTGAGTCAGGAATTTTTCATCTGGTCACGACTGGCCAGGTCTGTTTTTATAAATAAAGATCTTTAAAATAGAAAAACAAAGGAGTGGACAGAAATGAAAAGCAACATACTCACTTAGGCCAACTGGACAGTACACCCAGATATTACATTTTAATCCCCATAACACAGTCAAGGGTCAAGTTTCTGCTATGTTTATAGTATACAGTTGTAAATCACATGCTGAGCATGAAACTATTTCATTCTTAATCCAGAAAAATATTATTTTAACCAGAAGAGTTTGGGAGTGACTGTACAGTCAGGGGGGTTCAAGGCCTGTTTCTTAACTGTTGAAAAGCCTCTTTGTCATCTGCACAGGCCTACTATGTTAGTGTAAGTAATTGCTTTGTAAAGGTATATCATAGAGTCATAAATAGCCTGAGTGTCCCAACAGGGCCAACATCCATCAGTGTACATATAGTGTAAACCCCAACAAGTGCATGTACCAAACAGCTCTTCTGTGCTTTGAAAATGCCAGAGCTATCATCGTGAGCCTGAAGTGGGGGCATTGGCACAGTCACCCCATGTGCATTTTATTACCTGATTTATGGCTCTCACACAGGCCACTCTTGAAGCTCAAGATAAAAACAAAATCACGTATTTATTACTCAGACGGACTGGGCCTATTTACACAACACAACAACTCCAGAGAAAGCTGCATCAGGACTGCATCACAGATCTGATCTGTCCCAAGTGTATGGACCAATGTCAAACAAGACTCATACATCCTTTTAGGAATCTGTTTTTCATCCAAAACCTATTCTCTTGTTAAACATTTAAGTCTCAGTGGTAAAGTATTTATAAATTCAAACAATGCTTGTCTTTTGCTTCCATTTTTTGACAGGAAGACTCATTTTTACATCAGTAAACAACGTGTCCCTACGTCCCCTAATGTTTTCAAACCTTTCTCAAAATAATGCTTGCCCTGTAGCTCCACCCAGTGGTGAACATAATAACTAAGCATAAAACATGGCAGACATTTTTAGACCTAAAGGAACAATATGTGAGGCATCGTCCCGTATTTAACCATATTTAACTTTTTTTAAGCTCAGATCTAAACACTAATTTATTGCACAACTGCTACAGTATATCCCCCCATGAAAACAAAGCAACATAAGAATTAAGAGCCTCTTACACAATATATTCAGTTACTTGCAGTATGGTTTTATTAGCCAGAACATATTTGTGGAGTTCTGTTCAATAGATAAACAGAATGCAGAGACAGAAATAATAGCAGTTTACAATACAAGCCAATAGGACAGCTGAGCAATGAAAAAAAATCTCAAATTAGTATAAACGAAGGCTTGAAAACACATCAAACTGGAATTTTAATCTACTGTTCCTTCAGACAATAAAATAAGGTTTTCAAAAGGCTTGTTTCACAGAGTTTTATACATAAATAAAAATACATGTGCAATATTTATTATAACATGCTATTTATACAGTACTGATGTCTGAAGCATCAACGACAGATATGTTTTAAGTGCACAGGTGTAGAAGGACACCCATTAACAGACTGTCTTAATACAGGTTTCTTCTAATTGTATGTGGTCTGTTTAATACAGAAGAAAAAGAATCACCTTTAATTTTGTTTTAGTGTATTTCTTGAGTAACTGCATTCACAAATATAGTTGTCCCCCAGGCAAGAGAACAGCCTTCACGTTGAACTCTCTTGCAACAAAAACCATACAATATTCACCACTTCAATACTGAATAACTACAATAAGCTGCATGATAAGTGTGATACATTTGTCAATATGTTGAATCTGACTTTTACTATATTTTTTAACATGGTCTGTAATTTAGTATTCTAATCCACTGTTGAGAGTATGATGCTGCTTATGGAGCTAGTGGCCCCAGCCTTAGCTCTACATGATGAGTGAGCCAAATAGCCTCAGCCGGGACGTCTGCTGGCTCCTCGCTCGCCCTGATGGGAGCGGCGAGGTTACGGAAGTCGTGACGGATCTTAAATGAAACTGTGACATCCACATCCTCTTCCTTCTGAGGGATGACTTTGATGAAGAAACCAATCTTGTTGGATTTCCTGAAGGCGACGACGCTGTGGAGAAGATGGAGATGGGGTTAGGAGTTACTAGAGTCTATTAACGTTGTGTGTTTAGTGTCTGTGTGTGTGTGTATGTGTTGTGTATGTTTCTTTGTGCATGTGTGCGTACTCTGGGTCGTCCTGGAAGTCTTGAGGTTCAGCCAGTTCGTCATACTCGGCAGCAGCATCTTTCCCCGCCAAAACCAACTCCTTGCTGGGTACCATGACCTAAAGAAACAACAAAACAGTGGACTCCTTCACTGACTTTCAATTATGGGGAACTGCAGAGTAATATGTGTTATTAGTTTGTATAGGGCCGGGCAATATATCATACCAAATACTGTTCTGTTATTGCTTGTATACTATGGATATTCCATATTCTATTCTATCCGGTCAATAAAAGAAAAATGCCAAATGTGCACCGTTTCTTTGGACTTCTTTCTAGTACAATATTTGACTGTACAGGATACTTATGTACTTGTGTGTACATTGTGTATTAGGGATGCGACATCAGCCAATATTCACAAGGTTGGTATTAGCCTATATAGATGGCCGATGTTAACCTGTGTGATTACATTCTAATATTTAGATCTAGAAACAGCCAGAGTAAGAATAGCCACTTCGAAAAGTCACACTTCTGTCACCCTATGTATGTATTAATGAATACATTTTAAAGCAGTTTTCATTATTATTTCTTAGTTTCTTTCTTTTATATAAAAATATAGGGAAAACAGCTTACCAAAACATGTTTACAAAACATTGGTATCAGAATCAATATCGGTCAAATTGGTAATTGAAATATCATGTCGGCCAATAATTTTTGTACTGGTGCATCCCTACTGTATATAGTTTGTTATATTTTATTGCATTTGGATTGTCTGTTTGCCAAAGAACTGCAGTTTGACCAAAACGGAAATACTTTAAAGTATGGGTGGGACAATATATTGTGATACTTTTGGTGATACTGTATCAATACTGCAGGCTGCTGTATCGATATTTCACAAAAATAAAATCTGGCAGTACTTAAATTTTGTTTCTTATTTTGAGAAAGTCGACTTATTTGTGAGATCCAGTTGAAGTATTAACTGTTCTAATTTTGAAACAATTTCATTAAAAAAGATGATCCATTCATTGGAAGACTTTAAAAACAGTGATATATCGTATCGAATCATGGGGTACCCTGAGGTTCAAGCCCCACCTATAAGCATTCAAATCTGAATCACACTGAAAAAGACAGAAAACAAATAACACAATAACACATCATAAAGTCTGAGAAATAGTGGTTATATCACCCAGCACTAAAATTGTATTACAGCTGCCTCTTGTTCTTGTGCACTGTTTTAAGAAACAAAGCCGTATGAACATTAATCTAATTCTTGAGAGGATTAGCTAAAGAGCTGACAAAGACTGTTGAATTTTAAATCGCTGTCATTTGAGCAATAGTGTTTTTCTCAGTTTAAGCATCAAGTCTGTTACGCTGCACCTATAAGATTCATACCTAATTAGACCATGGTGAAAATGTAAATTATTTCATTACTGCTGTACAATTTTAGCACTCATTTCTAGCACTTTGAATCCTCTGAGTCTCACCGTGACAGCTTTGTGGTGACACTCAGTTAAGTCACTTGCAGCCATTTTGCAGATCTAATGAGCACAGTATTCCCTCATGAAATCTCAAAGAATGTACTCTCTGCAGAAACAGGAGCAGCTGTGCACTCAAAGACTTCATTTAAAAAGTGTAATTTGGTTTAGACAATAGTTCTTAAAAAGTGTATTATAGACCATCATTTAGGCCTGATTAATCTTAATATACCATTAATAGCATGTACTGTATGTTAGTGGTCATAAATGAGAGAATATTATACCTGATTTGGTGGTCAGAAAGGCGTGTCATAATTTGAAGATAAATCAAGTCATTTTTTTGGCTTTAGTAAAAAGTGTAATTATGAGAGACCGTTTGTCTGTCTTTGTCCAATGAATGCTGGGTAAAGCTCCAGCCAAAAGGTCCATAGAGCAAATTCTGTCATCAATCACAACAGTAACGTCAGGGAGTAGTTCTCAAACTGTGGTACGTGCACTGTTGACCACTGCACGGATTAGACCCACTTTAGTCCTGGTTTAGTCCCAGTCTAGCCTTAGACCTGGTTTAGCTCTGACTTTTACTCTGGTTCATTCTGGGAAGTCCTGGTTTAGCTTTGGTGTGGGCTTAGACCTGATTCAGTTCGTTACAATACAATTTATTGGACTGAAATGGGCCTAAACTTGGACTAACTCATGTCAAAAGGTATTAGGCCCTTTTTAGTTCAATAAATTGTATTTGGAAATTGAAATATTTTCTGAGGGATACCATGTCAATGTCTAAAATTACAGCAGTCAGTAATTGCTCAAAATGTACAGATTACTATTATTATGCAAGAGGTGTGTGAACATGACTGTAGCAAGAGAGCTGGTCAATAAAGCTCATCCAAGCACAACTATATGTGTTTCGCTCTGCCCCCAGGTGTTTGAATGGATCAGGCACACTCCACTTGGCGGCAATATGAATGGAAATGGGTCATGAAGATGCCGTGTTTTGGCCAGGGGCACTTCCTCTCACTGGTCTGGCCCCATGACTTCATGACTAAAGGGCCAAGACAAACGCAGAGGGGCTACTAGCAACGACCGCCTCCATAAAGCAGAGCAGCAGATTGTACTCCGCCGGGACGCAGCATTTTTAGCTGTTCCCCTGACAACTGACAAATGGAGGTAAATGGCTCTACATGAGCGGCTGCAAAAGGTTACAGATCCCACAAGGAGACGTGGCACAAAGGACGGCCCTGTAGTTAATATATCCCACCTAATATCTTAATACACCATTAATGACATGTACTGTATGTTAGAAACCATAAACAAGAGAATATTTTGCCTGATTTTGGCAGGTGTTGTAATTTGAAGCTAACTCAATATGCAATCACATGTAGAAAGCCAACCAGAAATAAGACTGAATGTTCCATAGAGAATATTCTGTCATCAACCATTCACAATAGTAATGTAAAAATATCATTACTGTATCTTGTGGTAATTGTAGTGTTTTTTTGGTGGGGAACTTTATCAAGGCTATTTTGAGAAACATACATTGCCTAGGAAGTCACCACGACAATTAGTTAGATTATGGTGTGTTCATGTGGCTGTCGGGAACTCGTAACATCTGTTAGTTGGTACACATAACAGTTGGTGTGCACAGCTCCGTCTTGCCCCGAGTTCCCAACATCCACATGAACGCACCATTAGACTTACCCAGAGCTATTGAAAAGCAGAGTTCTGACAACTTCATTGGTGACAATGGGCCAGTTTTTAAACAGCAACGTATTCTCTCAATAGTTCCAGGAAGCAACACTCTTATCTCTATGGTTGCGCCAACAGAGGTCCAAAAAATCTGAACCATGCAACATCAAAATAGTTCCACCTTAGCACAATTCTCAATGCATTTGAATGGCACTTATTGCTTGAGCGGCTACTTCCTGGAACTACTTCCAACTATCTTAAATTAAACACCTAATTAAGAGTTCCTGACATTCACATGAATGCAGCATTACCCTATAGTGTGTGTGTTATAATAGCTTTGTTTGTTTTACATTAAGGTACCAGTAATCATGTGTATAAGGCAATAACACAAAGTCAACTTGAAATCATAATAAAATCAAAATTGTGATCTTGGCTTAAGAAAATCTGGATTTTTTTTGGCAAAGTATCCATCCCTACTGTGCTTATGGGGATAATGTTGTGTGTGTGTGTATATATATAATATATATATATATATATATATATATTATATATATATATATATATATATATATATATATAT
>JAVQKC010087068.1:0-38003 GCA_036025475.1 Philypnodon macrostomus
CGCCTCTGCAGTGTCTTTAGACCTGGTGACTCTGGGATCTGTGGTGGGCTGAGGAGGAAACTCCCTTCACCACAACCCTCCTATCTCTGTGGGAGTTCATTATACACACACACACACACACACACACACTGGCCACACACAGAACAAATGGACACACAATCTCTCACAATAAACACAGTATCTATTATAAAAGATTATCATGATTACTGGGGGGCAGATGTGCACCACCCACCACACTATAAACTATAACCTTGATGAGTATGGCTGTCCTCTGCCCCACCCATGCAGACAACCCCCTGAACAGAAGCTGCTGTGACCTGTAAGGTGTGGGTTTGAAACAGAGGGGTCTAATTTATTGAATGTGATGTTTTTATTTATTTAAATATATTTAGTCTAGTCTCGGTGTTTGAGGGCCACAAAGTTGACAGCCAATAGTCTATTCTTTAAGCCAAGCTTTAAAATTGTAACATTTTATGATTTATTTATTGCACATTTATATGATGTAATTGTCTTTTTGTGTAATCTGAATAATCACTTTTGTTTCTATTTTTATTAAGTGACTTTAAACTTGTGAATATCAAACATGTAAACTAATTATTGGGAGCATTACATTCTGGTGCCACCTGCCGGTGAACCTGCAGTATAACATCCAAACAGAAATTGTATAAATCTTTATTTGTCAAATTACCCACTCCCCAAAAACGCTTGAAAAAACGGCCAACTAATTCACATTTAAGGCCAGTCTGAAAATAAGGAGGCAGAATTTAGCGGTCTGTAAAATAAATGGTGGCCTATAACAATGTAAACGTAAACAGAAACATACTAATTAAGTTAAGTTAAAAGTCCCTTGTTTCTTCGGGGAACATAAGGAAGAATGGACAGCAGTGTCAAATGTTCTTTTTAAGTGGCACTGGTAGAAAGGCCCACAGCAAAATAAAACCTCACTGTTCAGAGTTCAACTCTTACTACAGTATTTATGACTTTATGCAAAACACACAAAACCCCTTTTGTTTCCTATTTACAAAGTACTATTGAGCAAGGATTGGACCAGAGGAAAAAGACAACGCAGAGGTGAAATCTTTTTACATTCATAAAAATATTTTTAAAATTGACCAAATGTTTTGTCCTGCAGCCGTTTGTTGAAAGTAGTTTTTTGTCCCATTTATGATGCCACAACCAAAAAAAAGAATACTTGTGTGTTCATGTTTTAGGCTGAAGGACACAAAACTGAATAAGAATTACAGATGTGTCATAGACAGCACAAAAGCATTGCATACTTTTGATTCTTCACTTCAAATAAAAATCAGAAATATGCTACCTCTGACAAAACATACAGAAAAAAAAATGATTGGAGCCATCCTGAGAACAATATGAAAATAATAAATAAACCCTGGCCATAGTCACAGCCTTGCTCCAGTTGGGATGCAGATCTGTGGATAGAAGTGTGGCAGGTTTTCAGTCCAGTCTCTGTTTGTCGATGTTAATATCCTTGTAGTCCATTATAAACCTTTTGTACAGAGGCCTGTTTCAGAATACTCTGGATGCCTGCAACAAAGAAAGAACAAACAGTTTTAATGCACGACAGCGATCAGTGAAATATCAAATCCATGTCAGGTTTTACTGCAAAAGCAAAGACATCTTAACCTGCTTTCTGATTCTCATCTAGCTGTGTCTGAGGGAACTCCACATCAAATGTTATGATGAGCGATCCACGGATATTAATATTGTCAAAGTTTGGCAGACCCTCTCCTTTCTTCCACATCCGAGCGCCAGGCTTTGTGATTTTGTCCCTGACAATATGTACCTGTGGGATACCAGTCATTATGTTAATACAGTCAACACTCATTTTAAAAACAGACATAAAGCGAAGGTTAAAGACCTTGTGTCTGTCTAAATGGACAATGTCCATCTCGAAGCCAACCAGAGCCTCGACCAATGAAATTGTGACATTTGTGTACAGATCATCTCCCCTGCGTTCAAAAACTGGATGTCTGAAAAATACCATGATGATATGATAGTTAATTTGCTTTTAGGCACCCATTACATGTAAAAAAGTGGCTTACTTGAGAACTTTAATACGGAAACGCAGATCTCCTGGTTCTCCGTCGATGTGAGGTTCACCTGTGATTACATAAAGAATAGATTACTACTTAACTTTCAACATACAAAGTGTAACGTTATAAGCCTTCAACAAACCTTCTCCAATGAAAGGGTACTCCATCTCATCTCTCACTCCTTGTTCAATCTCAACCTCTAAAGTGCGCTCCTCATTCACCAATCTATAAAAGACAGATACAATATATTAAAACAATATGGTTATAGCACCAGTTTCATAATTACCGTTGTTAAGAAATAATGTATTTTGAAGTTACTTACTTTACATTGGGACACTCATCACAGACCATCTCTTGAGTCATCTGGAAGCGACCCGGTCCGAGCTGTGTCGTCCTCATCTCCTGTCTGCAGTTACACTTCCTTTTACCAGGGGCTTCTTTGGCTACAGGCTTGTTGCGTACCACCTAATGAAGAAACACAGTACTCTTGATTTTTCTGGGCTTATAGTATGTGTATGTGTATAATTAGTTCGAGACAACTTTAGCTCCAATCTCACCTCAACAAAGTTTCCAGAGTACACCTCCTCAAGTGTGACCTCCAAGTCCAGTATAATGTCATTGCCTCTGGGGATATTTCTGTCTTGTTGCTGCCGGTTTCCACCAAACATGAACCCAAAGTCGCCGAAGAAGCTGCAAAGACATCACAAACATGGATGTATTGAACACCTTCTACTAAGAATATAATAGGGATGAAAAGATACTTAAATATTGATAATGTTTAAATAAAACCGTGCAACAATATTTGTGATACAGTATCACAACCACACAATGACACTAACCTGGAGAAGATGTCATTGTGTGAGCCGTGGTGACCCTCTTTCAGACCATCTTCTCCATAGGCATTGTACTGTTTCCTTTTGTCCTCATCTGAAAGCACCTGCAATAATGTAAAACAAACATTCATCTTCTACCACTTTCTCCATTAGTCGCAGGGCTGACATCAAGACATATACAGACATATATTGTTTTTAAGTACCCGGAGAGAATCCACGGTAGCACGGGGAGGACATGCAGTCTCCACTCAGAGGTCTAACCGCAGCGACCCTACACGCATCCTGCTCCAGTTACTCCATGTCAGGTTTTCGGAATGCACACGGTGAAAGTACAGAGCCAATCAGATGCAGCCACACGGTCTATCCGACCAATCACAGCCATCGCACCGTTTCCATCAGCAACCAAAGAGATTGGTACAAGACTATAGCAATACTGTGACCGTTTGTCTTATGTTACTTAAGCATCGATTAAATCTAAACATGCGCGAGAAGAAAACACCTTTAATGTGGTCATGCTGGCATCCCTTGACACTCACCTCATAAGCTGCTCCCAAATCTGCAAATTTATCTTGAGCTTGAGGGTCGTCCTGGTTTCTGTCCGGGTGCAACTGTAGAGCCAGCTTTCTGTATGCCTTCTTGATGTCTCTGATAGATGCGTCCTTACTTACTCCCAATATCTTGTAAAAATCTCGCCTTAAAGAAAAAGCAAAGTTATGCTGTATATGAATCATCTACAAAATAAGGACGCAAGACATAATAATTAGACAACATCAGTCGTTGCTACAAAAAAGAAGAGTAACCTTGGAAAGTATTTGATATTTCAAGTATCTTACAGTACCTAAAGATATATAAACAGTGTCGCTAGCCAGTAGCTAAAGCTAACTGTCCTCTTGATTTGCTACAGAACGGCCGTTACCTGTTTTGGGGCTGTCTTCGTTGTAAATGTAAGATAAAATAAACGCTTTTAACATTATAGCACACACATTAGAGTCAACTAGGCGTTTTAAGTGTGTTTCTTTCCGCTCAACACACGAAGAGCGGCTCTAGACCAATCACAGTGAAACATGTGTACCATCTGGAGATGCTGTTTAGTTCAATAAGACACTTACCCCGCCAGCACTACTGTGACCACATAAAGCAGCAGGCAGCAGACGGTGCACAGATTGACCCCTTTCGTAGCCATAGATCCCCCCAAAATCCAAAACAATTTAAGGAAAGGGACAAATGAGATCCACCGGCTTTTGAAGCTGGCTCCTGCTGCCAGTCACAAACCTTCTTCCTGCTGTCAGAGAAGTCCCGCCTACTGCACTTAGTCCAGCCCTAAATTAAAGACACCGCTCCTAAACGTAAAACCTTAACGTTACAGTGACGCAGCACCTGACCACGCATGAATACAGTTGTAAATAAATGTATTGTGTTTGCACTGGTAGATTGAAACTTTGCACATTCAAAGCTGAGCAAAAACATACGAAGTTGCGCCAAAACTTGTGCTACTGGCTCAAGAGCGCCCCCATGAGCCGTGCGCAATAGTAGTCATAACAGAGTACAATGCGTCGGTTCATCCATGGTTCAGGGCTGTGCGTGAGAGGAGGCGCCAAATAGGAAGAAGGGCAGATGTGTGGCACAGTTTACGACACTCAACCAAAACAAGCTCCACCATCGAAATGATTTTGCTATCATTTTGACGAGAGATCTGAGCCAGACACACGGAGCAGGGCGCGCTGGATCAGCTGGGAAAGTAAGAAAAATAGTTTGTTATTTTCACGCCTCTTCATGGCAATGCTAGCTAACGGCTAAATAACAGGACTGAATAACTTGAATACTACTTCACAATACTTTCCCTTTGAGGTTATGTGCATATATTTTCAGCTCGGTTGTGATCTCCTCCTTCATTACGCACCGCCGTGTTAAACATCTTACTCCTGATTATTTGTGGTTTGATTGGTCAGCCGTTTTGAGTCAGGTGTCCATTGTGACACTGGTAGCCTAGTTTCTAGTTGTCAAGGAAGCACACATCACTGAACTTTATTGTTCCCTGTTAACGGCAATTATTGGACATTGTTCACTAAGGGCTAGATCTGTCAAATGTGTTGTTGTTAAACCTAAAGTTACTAATTAAGATTACATGAGACTTTTTTGCCTACAGAGATGGAGGCAGAAGACATAAGAATATGGCCACGCATGGAGCCCTTTATGCTGGGTGCTCTGCAGGTGGGTGTTCATGAAAAAATGACTTCACAGTAAATCCTGTAAGGTAATTCAATTCTAATCTTGTTACAGGTGGCCCCCTCTTCCAAGCTCAGCCTGCACTATCTTCATAAGATTGCCACTTATGTGCGAACAAAGGATGGTTGTTTTCCTTTTTTGGGCTGGCCAATGTGGAGGCACATTGCTTGTGGAAAACTGCAGCTTCCAGAAGACCTTGCATGGCTCTACTTTGAGACATTTGACCTTCTTATTGGCCATCCACCAGAGAAGAGGCTAGAGTGGGCAGAGTGTCTTTCTCAGTGCACCTCCAAAAGTGAACTGGACCATCAAAGAAACAAGGTAAATATGACTAGGGAGTAGTCTAGGGAGCTGTAGAAATAGCTCAGGGCGATCTAAGTAACACTATCTTGAAAGTTTTACTCAATTTTCATAAATTGTACTTGACACTAATGCAAATAAGAATCCATTTCCTCCCTTTTACTACAGTTATCTGTGGACACACTGCAGTTCATCCTGTTCCTCTACGTCCAGCAACTAAACCGGGTGTCTTTGCGTGCTTCATTGATTGGTGAAGAATGGCCTAGTCAACGAACGCGCTCCCCTTCTCCATCAGAACGAGAAACTAAGACCAACTCCCAAAACAAGGTTGGTATCTTCCTGCTGAAATGTATGTTGTAAAAGGCAGTATTTGGTATGTAATTACATTATCTTCTGCTCTTCAAATGTACTTCCAGAACTGGGATGATCAGGCCCATTTATCATTTGTACATAGCCATTTAGCTGAAATCCTGGAGCTGCTGGTTGAGCCAAGTCAGGTGCCACAGTCTAAACAAGCCCATCGAGATTGCCAGGTATGCGCATTGCATTAAAAAAAAAAAAAAAAAAAGAATAGTTCCATTGTTAATCAAATCTGGGAATGCTTACAATGGGTTTTACAGATCACCTTGCTGGCAATCCGTAGTTTAAGTTTGCTCTTGGAGGGCTCGGTAAATCCTGGCAAAGCTGTTCATCCTGTTCATCGACTTCTGACCAAAGGACCTCTTCAGACTCAAGCTGGCTACACCACTGTCACCCAGTCATTCCACTTTCACAAGCTGCTCTCCTGCCTCCAGCAAAACCTCACACTCAACCCTTTTGGGATCACAGCATGTCTACGCTCAGGGAAAAAACTAGCATGGGCTCAACAAGGTGACCTCATGTTTTGGGAGGGATTATGTCAATATATTTGAATCATATTTATTAATGTGTATTCCTTTTCTGTATTGTAGTCGAGGGAGCCATGAAGAGAGCCAAAATAGCACGAAACACTCACTCAGCTCCTAATGGCAGTAAAATAGTTTTGATGTCCCAAGTCTTCAAACAGACTCTTGCTAAAACATCTGATAAGCTAACTGGTACTAACATGAAGATACACCGATGTTCAGAGTCCTTTATATATCTTCTCTCACCTCTTAGGTAAAAATCACCCTTTCAACTGTACTTTGTGTTTTTCTGAATTAACTACATTTTTACTTTTTTAGATCGGTCACTGTGGACAAATGTCGGGACCTCACGGTGGTTCTTGGTCCTGTTGAAACTACCGTTCACATCAACAGCTGCCAAAATGTGCGAGTGGTGTGTGTAGCAGGAAGAATAGCTATTGGAGCCTCATCAAATTGCACCGTGTATATCTTGACACCTACCCACCCTTTGCTATTACCTGGAAACACAGACATTACCTTTGGGCCTTTTCATACTTTCTACCCCTCCCTGGAGGATCATATGGCCAGTGTTGGCTTGGCTGTTGTCCCTAACATTTGGGATCAACCCCTGCTTTTGGGGACAGAAGGCCTTGTAAATGCGTCTCAAAACGCAACGTCCAACCCAGATTCAGTTTGCTATCGTCTGCTCCCTCCAGCTGAGTTTCACACACTGGTTGTGCCTTTTGAAATGGAAGGAGACACTTGTGAGATTCCCGGAGGATTGCCACCTTTGTTCCAGGCAGCGATGGATAAAAAGAAACAGAGGATAGAAAAATGGCAGAAGACAATGATAGATACTCGACTTAACAAGTAAGTAACTAATCACACAATTGATGTTGAAGCTTAAGGCTGTTGTTTCTGGGACAGGCTCCAGCAACCAATAACCTAAAATCAAAATAACAAATGCCAAAAAACCCTAATCTTTTGTTCTACTAAATTATGTCAATATTGCCCATTATTGCTTTTGATATTTTATTATATATTTTCCTCTTTGTTTATGTTTTGCTTCTTATTTTGTAGAGAGCAGAGGCGTCAGTTTCATGAGCTGGTGGAAATGAAGTTTCACCAGTGGCTCTTAGAAACAGGACACAGACAAGAACTGGACACTCTGATTCCACCGGTCTTAGCCACGCAGAACACTTCTGAGAGTCAAGACACTTTCAATGATGACAAGATTATTAGAACTGGTCAAGCAAAAGGACAGTCGACGTTGGCATGTTAAAGTGAATACAAATAGAAAGGACTGTATATTAAATGCACATACACATGGCTTGTTCAGTGCTTCTCCCTGTTCTTATCTAAATGTTAGGTTTGTGGATTTTTTTAAGATCGGTAAAGGCAGCTTCAATGTCCCATCTTTACAATAAGGTGACTTAATCCTTAACACGTGCAAGCCAAGTAGGGTGTGGACAGGTATGCTGTTGAACCACATCCCAACCACTCAATGTGAGGTGTAGCCCACAAAAAAACACAATAATAGTACAAATCTAAATGAGTAATGTAGGGTGTTTGTAAAATAATTGAATAATAGAGAATAGAAAATAATAGAAGAATGGGTAAAAAGTTATTTAAGCTAAGGCTACAATGACATAAATGTACTGTATATATTTTGCAGACACTAATTAGCTCAGGTCAGATCAGTCACATTATTTATCAGTAATATTTTTGAATGACATTTTTATGTAATCTGGATAATTATCTGTTGCATTAAGTGATAAACCAGTCATTTTCTACATAAATATACTATCTATATACTATCTATTCATAGAGATGACAACTTCTGTCCTGTTGTGCTTCATAATTCACCCAATGTTCTGCTCTAATGTGTATTTCAAACACTATTGGTATATGCCTTTCCAGCCATATGTAGTAGACGTACACAATGGTGTTTTGGAAATATTTCCTTTATAATTTACCTTCACTAAACCACAGCATTCACAATCAACATTTTAAAATCACAATAAGCACAAATCTGAATTGTTTATATTTATATCACATGTAAAAGACTACACAACACATGTTATAAGTTTGTTACGCAATAGAAATCACTGTTCTAGATCTTTAGGTTTTGCCTTAAGACAAACACAATTTATTTTCTTAAAGAAATAAACATTGTGATTTACATTTTTATTATGTGTGATGTAGGCAATTTAATGGATTCTAATTTACTGTAGTATAATCAGTGCCACCAATCAGTATAACAAAAAACATTTAAGAATATGTCATGATACAGTATAACCATGTTAGGGCATTGGTGGAGCTGGCATGTGTACATGGTGTGAGTGAGCCAGCACTGGAGCCAGCACTGTACCCGGCCAGTGACAGAAGTGGGGTCAGTGGACGCTCACCATGCCCAGCCATTATGCCGTAATCCTTCCTCGCGTTTCTGGAAAAACTGAATAGCACTAGAATCACTGACTCAATTTTTGGATCTCATTTTCATGACAAAGCAATTGTTCCTCTTTTACCCCCTGTTTACTGTTTATAAATGTGAGAAAGCGTGGCTATAAAAGGGAGTGACAGTGGGCTTGGCCAGCACTGAGACCTCAGGCGACCACCACCTACCATCATCAAGACCATCCTAAAAACACTGAAAATGGGCAGGGTGAGTTAAAAAATAATAGTAAAATCAAATAATTCCACAGTTCGTCATAAGCCCCCCCCTACACACACACACACACACACACACAGACACATCCACGCACACCTGAAACATGCTTTATCACAACTGTATTAACTAATATGTGATGTTCTTCAGATTGTCTTTTATGAGGACAAAAACTTCCAAGGCCGTCGGTACGAATGTGATAGTAACTGCTCAGACTTTCAAGCCTACCTGAGCCGATGCAACTCCATCCGGGTGGAGAGCGGGGCCTGGGTTGTGTACGAGAGGCCCAACTACATGGGCTACCAGTATGTTGTGAAAAGAGGGGAATATCCTGAGTACCAGCGCTGGATGGGTGTCAATGACCGCATCAGCTCCTGCAAGATGATCCACTTTGTAAGTCAAGCAATGGTAATGTGTTCTACAGTGTCTAAAGTGTCTACTAATTTATCTCAACATGTATATTTTACTATACAATATGTTCAATTGCTTTAAAAACAAAAATATTGCCAATGTTCAGTGGAAAAATGTGTCAACTCAAAACTACTCAAACTTCTCCTATGAAATGGAATTAATGCCATGAGCACCATTTGCCAGAGTAAATCTATATAATGTAGCTTTGGCCAGGCTCCCATTATTTGACCTACAGCCCAGGGGGATATTAGATACAGGAAAATCAATCTGGTTACTAAAAATGTGTTTGTACAGTTGTGTTCTGTTAGGGCATTGAACTCTGGGTACAGAGTTTGATTATAGAAGCTAAAGATTGCTCTAGATTATGTCAGATAGATTAACAAAGCCAATTTCGCCACAGGTCATCATGACAAGACAAATCATGTTTTCTTTCTGCCACTGACTATAATCTCTTTATCTCACCCTCCCACTACTATTGCTGTTTTACCTTTCCCCACCATGCTTCTTCCAAACCCACTGAAGACCAGTGACACCTCGTACAAGATGCAGCTTTATGAAAAGGCAGACTTCGGGGGGCAGGCCTTTGAGGCTACTGATGACTGTCCCTCACTTATAGAAAAGTTTCGCTGGAGAGAGGTGAACTCCTGCAAGGTTTTTGATGGTTGGTGGGTTTTCTATGAGCATCCCAATTACCGTGGACGTCAGTACTTCCTTGAGAAAGGAGAGTATCGCAAGCCTGGTGACTGGGGTGCTATAAGTGCAACGGTCCAGTCTTTTAGACGCTTCACAGAATGAGTCTTCCTCTACCCAAATATATAAAGCAATAATGAAATGACAAATTGACAACAATTAATCATCAAAATGTAAATGTTTTTTTTCTTGAAGTCTCAAAATAAAATGCCCAGCAGTAACCTTACTTTTGTTTAGTTATTTATTACTCTGTAATCAGTGAAAACATGTATCAATATTATATAGACAATCTTTCTTTATTTGATCTATTCTGTTCTAAATAGCCAACACAGGTCTAAGATCCACAGCAACAGGCTGTGGGTTGAAATGAGTCCCAAAAGAAAAACAGTTCCCTCCACCACCAATCAGCAGCAACTCTTCATTTGAGCAAATAAGCTCTGAACAAAAGGAATGGAGCATCAGAGGCCAGGGCACTGTGGTCTAGACATAAAAAACATTACAGTTAATACTTGTTACCTGCTTATAGGGATTATAATTATGTGAGTAGGTGGAATTGTTCTACTGACTGTTTCCAGACAAAACTCCATAGAGCTTTGTGTGTTGAGGTCGATTACTGCGACACCTGGAACATACGAGTGGAGCCACACTCCACCAGCCACAATTAGTTTAGCATCGATCATATGAGCAGAGTGGGAGTACCTAGAAAACAACACATCATGTGATATCTGATTGTTATAGGGTACATTTTTTAAACAAAAAAGCCTTAAACAACAAACCTCGGAAAAGGAGGGGGAGTTATATCTACTCTCTCCCAGCAGAAGCCACAGTCAGTTTCTCTTAATATTATTGTATCTCCAAGTGGAACACCTCCTCTACCCATCCCTCCAAAAATCAATATTCTTCCTTCATATGAACATGCTGAATGGGAGAAACGGGCTTCTGGTGCTGCCCCCTCTACTGTCATCTGTTGATAAGTCATCCAATTAAAATACAGTACAGGCTCATATCTTATCCATGTCACACAAAGAGTCCAGAAACCTCAGTCCATAGATTCTGATCCAGATCTAAGAAGCTGCCATCACCATAGATCTGTGATCCATTCTTGCCACCAAAAACAAACAGAAAGTCTTTGCCTATAGGCGGAAATATGAAGTTTAGAAAAGTCAAACAAGTAAAATAAAAATGGTAAAAAATAAATGAATATATATATTTGTCCTGCCTTTGTGGGTGACTATGGTTGTGGTGTGTCTCCATCTTGGTGCTGGAGGATTCCCACCACAAACCATGTGCTCCACACACAGTTTTACACTATCTTGACTCTCGAAGTCAAATGTACATGAGTCCAATGTCAACTTGCTTATGCTTTTGACTGGATTAAGAGGAGAGGTCCGGCCACCCAGTACAATAGCACCTTTTCCTGAAAAGGCAGAAACAGTGTGGTACATGCAAACGCCTGTAGAATAAAAACATATAAATTATAATTATACAAAGACATCATAAATGATAAATTACCACGTAGAAACAATAAATTACCAAAATCTGTAGAAGTCTCCACTCTAACGTATTTCCAGCTTTCATTTTTTCTGAGAAGCATTCCTATCTGTGCTTCTCTGCCTCCTCTGCTGGACCCTCCAGTGAGAAGAACTACATTTGGACTAAGAGAAGATGATGCCATCCCTATGCCCTCTGTAGTAACTGGTATTGGTCTCACATTAAGGGATATGGGACCAAAAGATGGACTTCTGGTGGTCAGTGGAGATACTTAATAACCAAAAACAACCATGTTGTTATAATATACAGTAAAAATACAAAAAATTAGGATCCGCAACAATTATTTCATTTTTTATTTTTATTTATGTATTTTTTTCGCCCTTCCTCAGACATTTATCAGACATCAGTTTGAGGAAGGGCACATATGCCTGAAACATCACAAATGTGGGGTGAAAAAAAAAAAAATACCTGCAAAAATACCTGAATGTAAGAGTGCTTTTGCTGTGAGATCACCTCGAGATGCTGTGAGGATGAAGTAATGTGAGCATTTCTGGTGCCACTCCTGTGGGGGTTAACAATACACATATGTTATAATGATTATGTACAATCAATATGGTAGGAGTTTGTAGACAACTGACCTCATATTCATCAAAAGGCTCCAGAGCTTCTATTTTTAATCTTTCCGTTTCAGGAACCAGTCCAAGGTAGAAACTATTCATATCCAAACAAACACACTGCTCCCAACCCTGACAATAAAGCAAGTTTGAGACACATTTATTCACAATAAAAACACACACGCAGATTGACACAAAACTATGCTGTTATAATGACCTTATCAAGGAACCGGCATCTCTGTGCTTCAATGTCTGGATATTGTTGCACAGCATTCAAAGTTGAATTCAGTTTTCGAAAGTGATCTTGCATGATCTGACCAAAGGGATCAGATGGATGAATTTGTTCATAAATCAAAAACAATGATTGAGGTAGATGTTCTGCTGCCCAACATATGACAGAGTCTGACCTGGAGAACAAAAACATATGAGTCCAAATATACAGCGAACACCAAAATCTTAATTAAATAGTTTATGTGTTCATACCACTTATTCTCCATATAAGTGAGCACCACTTCTGATAGAATTAGTGTTGGAGCTGTCCACTCCAGTCCTGCTGAGACAAGTGCTTTTTCCATTTGAGACAGTTCTCTCGCGTCCACACCAAGCAGCCGGTACTGAGGGCAGGATAAATACACAAATCCTGCAAAGATCCAGTTATATTTAGGAGCAAATAAATCCTATTGAATCAAATATGACATTATATAATCTCTTCAACCTGTAGGAGAAAGGGCCTCAAAACACAGCATGTTTCTTAAGATGTCATTTGAATTAATAAGGGCAGCTTTACGACGAGTGACATCTGGAAAATCTACCTCAAACACAACTGTTCTCGTGAGGGCTCCATCTGACTGGAGTCTGAAATACAAGGAGTCAAACCCTGCTCCCAAAGACAGAATCTGTAAAAGACAAACAAAGGTTATCATTTTATATTAAAGTCCAAATGAACAATGTTGTGTCAAAACTGTGCTGCTGCTACCAACGTGCCTGTCTTTTGGGACAGTCTTTAGTTATTTCCAGAAATCTTCTAATACAATGGTCCACAGCTCTCCATCGGACATAGTAGCCTCTGGGGTAAATACATGTATTATTTCAGGTAAATAAAATAGTAGTAAATATAGTAATAAAATAATCAAATATGACAAATAATTCACATATATACCTGTTAATAAGCGGTGCTCTTCTTGCCACTTTACACACAAAGTGTTGTAGGTAAACATCCTGGAAATAGCCTTGAGCAGCAGCAGACACTTTGCTCACAACACTACTGTCATTGGTCCCTTGTACCTGGGTCAAACCACAAACCATTCATTAAGTGGCCTACTAAATATACAATTTGCAATTTAAAATACGCCTGCGTGTTATGAGTAACTACAATTATAGAAATATATTAAGGCGCTTTACTCTGTAACAGTAGACTTGTATGTGCGCATCAACATAACACTCACCGCTGTGTCTTTTCCCGGTTGCTTTCTGCATGTCGGCATAATAACAACTCACGCCACCCTTCAGTGGCGTTCACTATACGCTGGTGGTAAAGTGCAAAGAATAGGCAATAAATGTGTTGTTCTACACTCATGTGGTGAACTAGACCTGAGGATCAGATCATGAGGCAGTAGCCTGGACTCATGTGTCGGTCTTTTATTAGCTCCCGCCGTCGTTGATACAAATCTCATGCCGAGTGTCAGTGAACAAACCCGGGACGGAAGTAAAAGACGAAGACGGAAGAACGACGCGTCACTGCGCATGTACGAAAACTTTCAACGGCCAATAGATATATATTGATTTAAACACAAAACTAATTTACCTTTACACCAAAAGCGAAGTAATAACGATTTACGTCGTAATTTATTTTAGATTTGTATGTTAGACTCGTTAGTTTGGTGAGAGTTTTGTTCTCTGGACAAACGTTTGGCGGAGTTATGCTAATAATCCACGTGGCTTGAAGTTTCGTTTTCCCAAATGTAAACAATGCTTTGCCCGCTCGCTCGCTTCATAATTTGGCCACAGGGATAATTTGTCCACATGAGGGTGTAATACAGATCCAGGATCCGAGGAGTGAGTGACAGGAGCGGACATTACTGGAGGTTAAATGTGACTTTCATCAATAGTGAACCACAGCTGAGGAGCACTAATAACTGGCATCTTAAATTATCGCACATTTGCCTATTATTGCCATATTTTCCAAATTATTGATCGCACAGGGGTCCAAATGATGTGGCGTATGAGTGAAATATTATTATTATATAAAACTCTGCATCAGAAGCCACTGGTCAGATTGAAAAAAGTATGGTTTGAAATGTATACAAGAAATTATAGTTTTTAAGTTATTCAAGGTAAATAATAGTGTCTAAAGAGCAGCACTGCCCTCTTGTGTCGTGAATTATGATTTCACCCATGCAATTTTTATGGCTTTTTGTCAAATAAATACACTACTGGGTTACTGACTACTGTGATTGATCCCGTTACTACTGTTAGATCCTACCCAACAATGCAGCTTCTGCAGCGCGCTCAGTCTGCGTACCAACATGATCCATGACCTTATTATATCGCAATGTTTTCACCCGTCTAAACGCACCACAGTGTAAACAAAGAGAACCATATATGTAACTGTTGAAAGTACACGCGCCTCCTCCAACTCACTGAGCTAACTCTGCCTGCTCTTCATCTTCAGGTAAAGATTTTTTTTTTTTTTTATGTTCAGGTAAAGATTACATTCACGAGTTGAGTAGTGATTGAAACTATACCCATAAAGAAAACAAAAAGTTGATATTTTGTGAACCGCCGTCTGATTAAAAAGGCAAACGGACTATAATGAAAAATGTCATTAATTCTTCATTCAAAAATGCATTAATTATTTGTGCTCCATTTAAACTATAAACAATTATTTTGGAAATGCAGCGTTGACATGCGACACGTACGGCGCATGCGCAGATTTGCAGGAAGCGTTCACATTTAGTTCACCAGCTGATCGCGAAATTGTCAACAGAGAAGTCAGGTCTGTCTGCGCTCCTGGAAGAACAATTTTGAAAGGTGCCTGAGTAACTGATCTTTATTTTGAAAGATATGATATCTGTTTGAATTGTGTATGTGTACGTTTTATTAGAACGACCAAACACAAAGCTTGAAATCAACGTGCTGCCGTTTGTGAATAGTCAGCGCGACCCATTAGCACATATAGGCTTGATAAGGCTGGATGGATAACAATAAGGCGTGATTAACCTTTCTATATCAAAAGTGTAGCTGGCATTTGTTCCAAGTGCTCTCTGCTCTGTTCAGTCTTTTTCTTTTGGAGCTTGTGTAAATTTGCTGCGGTTGGGGATGTTCGCCATTGTTGTCAATAGGCAATGCGTATTATGGGATTCAGCATCCTTATTCACCTACTGGTCTGTTGTTATATTATGTGAGCACAGATCAATGATACATATTAGGGGAGATTATACTAAAGCCCCAGACCTTATGGTTTTGTTGTTCTTTTGCTTACTTTGACTGTGACATAAATTAATAAATATGAATCTTTTTTTCTCCACAGCACTGTCAAATACACAACGACTGGGCAAAGTATTATTATCAATATAGAAGGAAGTGCAAGTGAACAATAACGTAGAAGCACCTGTCTCCACCCCCGGGGAGCAGGCCCAGTCCCCGTCCCCCTGCTGTCTCTTACTCCGGTCAGTATGAGCTCCAGAGGGAGTGGAGGCCGCTCCAATGGCACACTGCCCCAGACCAAGATCTGCCAGTTCAAGTTAGTGCTGCTTGGGGACATGGCTGTGGGAAAGTCTAGCCTGGTGCTCCGGTTTGTTAAAGGACAATTTGATGAATTTCAAGAAACGACAATAGGAGGTGAGGGCCAGAAGATGTTTAAAAATGTTATGTTTGCAATGCTTTATCAGACATATTAATAAAGGTGCCAGTAACTAACAATCCATACTCATCTTTTTTCCAGCTGCATTCCTGGCACAGTCAGTTTGTCTAGATGATACCACAGTAAAGTTTGAGATCTGGGACACTGCAGGACAAGAACGATACCATAGCTTGGCCCCGATGTATTATCGTGGAGCCCAGGCTGCTATTGTGGTGTTTGACATCACTAAACCGGTACAGTGTTAGGAGGAGTCTTTATTTCAAATGTATATATAAATAATGTATTTATATAAGGTTTTGACTGGGATGTTTTTTAGGAAACATTTGAGAGAGCCAAGGCCTGGGTTAAAGAGTTGCAGAGACAGGCGAGTCCTAACATTGTTATTGCCCTGGCTGGAAACAAGGCTGATCTATCAGAAAAGAGACTAGTAGAATTTGAGGTAAAGCAACTTTCCATTATTTGTATTGATTGTTGCGCCCAGTGCGCTCAAAACAAGAAAGAGTGAATCACATTTTAATTTTGTTGTAAAAATTGCTGTTTGGTAAAGGAAGCCCAAACCTATGCTGAAGACACTGGATTACTCTTTATGGAGACATCTGCTAAGACAGCCATGAACGTCAATGAACTCTTCTTGGCAATTGGTAACATATTTAAGTTACAAACAAGCTTTTGTAAAAGGATTAGCAGCCCCACCATTGGTATTAAAGGTTGTCTCCATTTTCTCTTTTCAACTTTTAGCTAAAAAGATGCCAAAAACAGATACCCAGAACCCTACACATGCAGCGCGGCACCGGGGAGTGAACCTCCAGGACCCAGATGCTCACTCTACTCGCGCATGCTGTGGTGGAAACTAGACCGTCTTGATGGATAGCAGTATTACACCATCAAATCCCTTCTCCTTCAGTCAAGTAGATGTGATGTGTCAGCATCTATTCTATCCCTTACCCTCTGAATTCCTCCATGCATCCCTCAGTTCACACAGAAACTGGGAAGAAAAAGTTGAGAAGACAAAGATTGAAACAGACGTCTCTTCACAATTAACTGTAATGTACTGAGATGAGTTAGGAAACAATTGAATTGTGGGAATCAGTGACAGATATGGCATGGTATTTGGCCCTAAATGTAAATGTATACATGTTATAAATCTGTCTTGTATCATGTTAGCTTAATTCCAACCTACTTCTGCTGTAAATGTAACCACACATGCAATACACAAGAGGCAACATAGACTGCTACTCACATCACATCCAAGGAGGGGGAAAATAACAACGGCTTTTAACTTCTCATTAGTGAATATATATGGATATTTCATTTGTTTAAAGTCTATAAACCTTGCCCATGTGCAGCACGACTACTAATACCACATACATTCATTCAGTTTTGTAGAGCAATCAGAACAGAAATTGGGAAGAATGTCAGTTTTAAAGGTGTAATAAACCTCTTTAGGAGATGCCTGCCCATCTAGTATTTGGTGTGTCTCTCACTTGCTCATTGTCATATGGCAATGTTTGTGTCCATTATGGTATCATAGTGACAATAAATAATATAATTTGTGGGATTTTTTTGTATATGTTTTGGAAGTGAAGAACCAAAAAATATTATACTTACAACAAATCTTTCTGTACAGCATTCAACAAAACCAGTTGGTAGAAAAGAAATGCCAGATACTTCACATAGCATACTATTGATATGTATTGTTTTATTGCCACAAATTGAATTTGATTATACAGAACACATAACATTGTGTTCAAGAAAAATCTGAACTATTAAATGGATACAAGTGTTATTTTGTTCTAACTGGAACCTTTTCTGAACTTGCCTTCATTAAAATCATAAACCTTTATAAAATTTCTCCTCTGCATCAGTGTCTGCTCTGATCTGATCCTTTCCTTAGTCGGCCTGTTTTATGTTAAAGAGCTCTTGCACCTGCAAATAAAGAGAACATTAACATTTTCTGAAATCTTAGTTAAATTTTATTAATCTGATATATAAAAGTACATTGTCAATTGAGAAGATGGATTCAATTTATTTAATTTAGTCACTGTAATGCTTCAGCAATAACCTAAGCCTGGCATTGTCCAAAAACAGAAACTACAGTACGAATTCATGTTTAAAAAGCAGATTATTATCAAACCTCACCTCTACTAATACATGGTTCTTGTATGCCCTAATAAAAATGTCAGCGAGGGGTCTGATTTTTGCAGCCCGTATAAAAATAGTAGTAGCCCCGGGATGTTGAGCTAGCGATTTTGCAAGCCCAATTTCACACAAATAAAAAGGATTTAAAAACACACCAAATGCAAAAATAGATTTTACGACGTAAACTAAAAATATTTTCAAAATATCAAACAAATCTCCTGAGCTCTAATCATCATTCTCTTCATCACTGACTTTTTTGTAGATGTCCTGGTTCCTACGTTTGATCAGTGGTGTAGTGCCACGAATGCTAGGACTTGATAATTCATCACTACTGCGCTTAAGGACATGGCTGACTTGTGTATCCTCACCATTACTGTCACTAAAACATTCTTTTTGAGATTGTGTGGGTTCTAGAGCTGGTGTAGAGTGAGATGGAGGGGGCATGTTCATTACATCATTTATACCACAAGGTGATGTGGAAGATTTTGGCTCTGGAAGAACCATGCGGTTAGGGGTGTGGATTTCACCAAAGGGTAACACGGAGGGTTTGGTTAATTCAGATGTGCTTTGGGAATGTTTTGTCTCCTTAACATCTTCTTCTTCATCCCATTCATCCTCTATTGTGATCTCATCAGGATTGAATGAAGCTGACAAACCTGAAGTGTCTGTTGGATACTCACTGTGCTCATCGCCACTTCTGAAACTGTGGGTGTCATCTTCACCTTTCTCCTCATCTCTGGATTCACCATAACTTTGACCTAACCTTTCACTACCCTGTCCAACCTGAGCATAGAGGTCTGTAAGGCCTAAAATGGCACAGAGCTCAGTAGTTTGTGGGTTGATGCTGTGGCTAGGGCGGGTATATGGCTGGGGATTTGTGGGATCATAGGCAAGCAAAGTCTGGCTAAAGTTGTTTGGAATCGAGAGTTCACCGTTCAGATCCTCCACCACCTGCATCATGTCAGCCTCTGAGACTCTAAAGTCCCACCTGTCAAACAGATCACAAATTCCAGGTAATAAAAACACCATCTGGCTTAGAAAACTACAACACTTACTTTTCATGCAGGCCATTGTTTTCAGGTGGATTCCAAGGGTGAGAGGTTGTCCTCTGCAGACTGTTGGTAGCCTTCAAAATAGCAAGCCACTCTGGATCATACTCCAGACCATCAGATGCATCAGGTCTTTCTGGAACATCTACAATCTGCAATTCATTAATTTGTAAATGCTACATCCTAAACTATGACCAATTTGTAATGTGTAGAGCAACATAAAAAAAACCTGTAAGAAGTTTCTGTAGGGCAAACATTTGTCCAAAGAAAGGAACTTTGTTACGCGTGGTGCAGCATTATCTTTAGCCTGAAAAAGATTAAAGCGTTATATTGTACATTATATTGTACAAGTATAATGGATATCATTATTTTTCTTGTGACAGTAAAAACACAATAATTTTCTTACTGCATGCTGCATAACTGCAGCAAATTTGACATGGAGATGTGCAGAGAACCAGTAGCTGGGCTGGAGGTGATGCAGAATCTCTTCCGCAGGAGGACTTCCAAGAGAATTGGTCTCCATATCCGGAAGATAAAATGGCTTCTTTCGAAGCAGTTCACCTTTATTTCCATAGTTCCATATTCCACGTGGCCAGTCGTGGCTGATGAAAATGTCCATGGGCATTTGGATCTGAGAAAAAAAACTATTTATGAACAATAACAATAGAAAAATTATTTCATCACAATAAAACCTCTTACCTGTTTTAGTTTAAAAACATCTATATTTCTGGTGTGGTAGACACTTCGGAGGGAATCGGGATTGTATGGAGGACATTCATAGTGACCTGAAAAAACAAGTGTATATTTATTGGATATGAACTCAGCTACCGGTAAATTCAACTTACCCTTCCTGTAGTCCTGAGCTTTGAATATTCCAGATAAGCCTCCAATTCTGATTCCCTTGCAGCGGATAACTCCAGCATAACCTATAAATAAAATAGTTCAAGTTCTAGGGAACAGACAGATTAAGAAATGTCAAGTCTTAAGTCCTACCCAAGTAATAAATGTTGGGTGCAACCCAGCCTCCATAAGGGAGCTCTTGTAGGTGATTTGAAGCCTCATGATTCCCTCCAATGAAAATTGTCAAGACAGGGGCCTTCTTCTCTCCACTATAGTATCTACAATAGACAAATTAAACACAACTGAGCATTTACATTTACAATTTATATCTATACAGATTTTAAAAAGAAATAAATAACTAACTTGTAAAAAGTCTGCATTGATCTGTACTTGTCGGGAACTGCCATACAGCTCAAATCTCCTTCATTTCGCACTGCTTGGAAGTCTCCACAACATAGCAGCAAATCCACTTTTATCCCTTCCTTCTGCTCCAAATAGCCAATCGTCTCGTATATCTTGTCCAGTTCCCCATGACAACAGCCCTCTACGGCAATCTTCATGTTGAACAATGAGGTCTCGCTTCACACCAAAAAGTCACATTAAAATGTTTAAAGAATGACCAGTAATAAAGACGCTCTGAAGAGTATAACGCAATACAGTTACATTCACTCTAGTTGATGCACACACAAACACATTTAAAGATGATTTTACAATAAAACACAAAAACATTGGCTGTAGTAAACTCGAGTTAACGTTAAAAACAAGATTCGGCCTGATGGAGTATCATTGTAGGAAATGCGAATATAAATTTAAAAGGAATCAACTACGTGCTCAAATTCAAGCACACATTCACATCCATATACTTAATAGAATTAGCAATATTTATGCTTAGTTTTTTAAAACACGACAGAATGAAATTTCCCACCTTCCAACTGCCGTCTCATGCGCATGCGCACAGCGTGATCTACTTCCGCAGATAACTTTGGACCAAGATCCACAGATTCGATAAATTGTAATAACAAAATTATAAATGTGTATATTGGTAGGCGTTTCTGAAAGGTTTCATCTTTACACGCTTCATTGTACATCTTTGGGGATTTTTTAAATAATTCCATTAGGCTTACAATTACAAAATAAAAGCTTTGAATCGGATCAGTTCAAATCATCTCTACATTCTTCATGTTCATAAACAAATACTAAATACTAAATCCACTATCGTGCAAGTAAGCGGGGTAGGTTTTGAAGCATTGGGTTAGGGATAATAATCACACCTGAAAGTTTAAATGTAATTTTCTTTCAAACTGTGAAAAGGTGTGTGATTGGTGGAGGTTGCTTTTACTTTTTAAAAGCCACTCTCAGCTGCTCTGGGGGCGGAGTGACTGCGAGGTGCTGCGCCGATTGGGGCGCTTGTTCGGGGGAAGAGAGATGGCGTGCTTGTTGGAGGCCCCTCTCCGCATCAGTGTGCTTTCTGTGAGTCACACTCTCATAGTTCTCAAGATGATTTAATACTCAAATACTGAGTAGATCAATACGCTTTTATAATGATGTAAATAATTATTAGATTCATAATTACAATACAATGGACATGGTGTTATTTACTATGTTAGCCGGCGAGCTAAGTTTGCAACATGTAGCGGTGCACCTATGTTCATTTTGGTGGGAGCGGTTTAATCTCTGAGCTGTGCCGGTCGGGCGGACACAAGTGAAGGCTAATAACAAGACCAGTGTGCATGGCGTAGTCACTTGTGCAGTGGTGTTAGCAGGAAGTGAATCCAAACAAACGTAGCTGTCAGTGTCAGAGTGAATGAGTTAGCGGCTAAATGCTAATCCAAATGTTGTACCACCTTTTATGAAGTTACCTACTCACGCTGTCTTGTTGAGAGTAACGCAAATCCTAATGGGCTGAAATCTTGCTTGTGAAATCAATCGGCTACTAATCACTTTAGCAAACTTAGCACATTAAAGCTAGCTTTTTGGTGTCCCACATAACATTATAGTATCATAGTAATATGGCAGTGAGTAATGTTTTTGTGTGCAGCGTAAAGCCTGACCTACATTACCAACAGTTTTCGGTCCCTATGTTAGCTGCTTCCAACTGTATATTTAGCGTTTAGGGTTTTCTTTCTTTTCGTTTGAATATTTTATTCTCCACAAATGTTTCAGTAAACGGGCTATTCATTCTAACAAGTTTGTCTAAGCCGTGTTCCAGTGTGCCTGCTGCATAAAAGAACATGGGGTGTACTGCCTGTTTGTGCACCCTTCCAGGTCATGTGGATAGTTCTGGTAAAAGCTATCCATGATATAAGTTTTCTAGTGTCACCCATAACTTCTGGAAGCTCTTACATGGTTGCTCAGTTGAGTTGTATGAATATGTCTGAGTCAATGCCTTCAGGCCCCTCAGAGGTATTTGACAATAACGTTGCTTTTTGTGTTTATTGTATTTACTCATAACATGTTTACTACAAAATGATGCATCAGTGAGTTTATTGCACTTATGTTTTGTTTGTTTTTGTTTAAATGCAGGAAGTCACTGCCACTAGTCGCCATTATGTTGACCGACTATTTGATCCTGACCCACAGAAAGTACTGCAGGGGGTCATGTAAGTCCTGTTTTATTAACAATTCGAAATGGAATGTAAATAATACTTTACTATAGTTCTTACACAGACAAAGTACTTCTGTTTGAATACATTGCACCATTGGTATACCTCTTACTCACTTTTAATTTTGGTAACATCATATACCTATGCTATTTTGATAACCAAAGATTTTGGGTACCCCTTCACTAGCTCACCATACTTGACTGCCTGCTACAGCTGTACTTTTCCACTTCCCTCCCTCACCTGCTATTTGATATCTTGGGGCACATGTAGGGCATAGGAAATGCTTAGCAGGAAAAGCTGCAAATCATATAAACAAGCAACAACAGTACGATGTATTCTGTAGCAATATGGAGCACATGTGCGTGATGTAAGCCTTCTGCGTCTATTTTTAAAACATTACCCTGCTGACCTTGTTATTTATATGGTGAGGTAAACAACTCAACATTTTGACTTGATTCTTCAAATATTAAAAATGGTATAGTAATGCACACATTTGATCACTTAACTAAGAGTTGTGTTTTTTTTCAGTGACATGAAAAATGCTGTTATTGGAAACAACAAGCAAAAAGCAAACCTTATTGTCCTTGGAGCTGTGCCGAGGTTTGTCACTGAGCCTCTTCACTCTCCCTCTCTTCCCGTGTCCTATATTTTGATCTTTTATGAAATATGCCATTGCTCCAACATTTATGGACATACAGTTTGTAGTTCTGCATTAGTAAAATAATAATAGCTAACACCAATTTGAATAAAAAATGTGTTAACTTGAGGGTCATATGTGTGTGTTTTCCAGGTTATTATATCTACTACAACAGAGCTCATCTAGTCTGGAGCTACGAACAGAATGTGCTATAGTTTTAGGCAGCCTTGCCATGGGCACTGAAAACAACATCAAGTCTCTAGTAGACTGCCATATCATCCCTGCCCTTCTTCAAGGTGAGTCCTAGGTATACTTGTGGAGGACTGTATTATCTCAAAGTCATTGTTTTTGTTTCTGTGTAGGTCTGTTGTGTCCAGATCTGATCTTCATTGAAGCCTGTCTCCGATGTCTCAGAACAGTTTTCATAAGTCCTGTCACTCCTGTGCAGCTACTTTACACTGTACGCTTCACAAATGTCCTTTTTTCCAGTAAATTTGAATTATAACATTTTTTCTTGCTTCAGTGAACGGTTTATTATACATTGTTTTCATAGGACCCCACTGTGATTCCCCATCTAATGTCATTACTATGTCGTTCACAAAAAACACAAGAGTACATCACACAGATTTTCTCCCACTGTTGTAAGGTATTTATTGCAGTATTTGCATCCAATTGCATCACCTCGTAACTTTTAACTAGACCAAAATGACCAAAAATCATTGTTGTTTTGTCTAGACACCAGAGCACCAAACAGTTTTATTTAATCATGGTGCCATCCAGAACATTGCTCCGTTACTAATCTCACCGTCATACAAGGTATAGTGTTATACTTTTATCGAAATACTTTATCACAGTCATAGGTTTCATGAATCTCCATTTTATTCAGGTTCGAATGCAGGCTTTAAAGTGTTTCTCAGTCCTAGCTTATGAGAACACTCAGGTCTCCTTGACACTAGTGAATGGTAAGTTCATTTGTGCTCCTGTATTTGTATTCTTTTGTGCATTTCGTGCAATTCTATATAGTTTCCACTGGCACAATCCATGTGTTTTGTTGGCAGTGCTGGTGGATGGTGAGCTGCTCTCTCAGGTATTTGTCAAAATGATGCAAAGGGATCAACCTATCGAAATGCAGCTAACAGCAGCCAAATGGTAAGAAACATCAACTCTTCAAACAAAACATTTTATTGGCAAGTGTTTTTTTCTTTTCTTTTTTTTTAATCTGTTTTTTCAGTTTAACATACATGTGTCGAGCGGGTGCTATCAGGACAGATGACAGTTGTATAGTACTTAAGGTGGACCTTCTAATTTGATATTCATTCCAATACAAACGAATAAGAATTTCTAGTTGTTGATTGTAAAAACGTGACTTTCTGTTTTAGACTTTACCATGCCTGGTTCGGATGTGCAGTAAAGAGCATTTATTAGAAGAGAGAGTAGAGGGTGCAGAGACATTAGCCTACCTGATGGAACCTGATGTGGAGCTCCAGAGAATTGCTAGCACGACTGACCACCTGGTGACTATGTTGGCAGACTACTTCAAGTACCCCAGCTCTGTCTCTGCTATCACAGACATCAAACGGGTAAGACATGAAACATTATAAAGCCTTTTTTGATGCAGGGTAAAAACTGGGTGCTAAACATATTGTCATGGATTTTTTTATGTTAACCTAATTTTGCATTATTATTATTATTTTCTTTCTGTCTATAATGTTTGTCCAGCTTGACCATGACCTAAAACACGCACATGAGCTGAGACAAGCAGCTTTCAAACTTTATGCATCATTAGGCTCTAATGATGAAGATATCCGTAAAAAGGTGACATTTTTGTTATTCTCGTTGGTTAAAAATATGGAAATGTGAAAATCACCTCTTTGCATTAACCATGTTACACATCACAATTTCAGATAACTGAAACAGAGAATATGATGGACAGGATAGTCAGTGGTCTATCCGAATCTAGCATCAAAGTTCGCCTGGCTGCTGTCAGGTAAACGACTGATGACAACTTCTCTTTTTGATGTATAAAAACATCAAAGTGATTTAATTATCATAAGCTATTTATAATATCCTTTATCAACAGGTGTCTTCACAGTCTGTCTCGGTCGGTACAGCAGCTTAGGACAAGTTTCCATGACCATGCTGTATGGAAACCTCTTATGAAAGTCAGTGAAATATATTTTTTCAGTTGTATAAATGTGTACAGAAGCATATTTCTTTAAAACATTAATCGTTGTTTTTGTATCAATATATATAGTTGTTACAGAATGCCCCAGATGAAGTCCTGGTTATGGCCTCCTCTACACTATGCAACCTGCTGCTGGAGTTTTCACCCAGCAAAGAGGTACCCACACTTATTCATATGTATTTAAGATGAGGAATTATACACATTTCTTTAATTGGTCTTTGCACCCTAGCCTATCCTGGAATCAGGGGTAATTGAATTACTATGCAGTTTGACTCAGAGTGACAGTCCAGCACTGAGAGTCAATGGAATTTGGGCCCTGATGGTAGGATTTATGTCTTATTTTTAGTTTGTGGTTTTTGTTACAATTCAAATGTTTTACTTTTACTTGGGCTGTACATTAAATGTTCTATTTGTGTTTGTATATTTGTGGTGATTTCAGAACATGGCTTTCCAAGCAGATCAGAAGGTCAAAGTGGAGATTGTTCGCTGTTTAGGTACAGAACAGCTATTTCGTTTGCTGTCAGACCCCGACACCAATGTGTTAATGAAAACACTTGGTTTGCTTCGTAATCTGTTATCAACACGCCCAGTAAGTCTTGAAAATGCATTTTGTATCTTGATTTTTTTTAATAATAAGTTGACTGTCCTTTCCCTTTCATCAGCACATAGACCAAATCATGAGCTCCCATGGGAAACAGATCATGCAGGCAGTCACTCTCATTTTGGAGGCAGAAAACAGCATTGAGGTTAAAGAACAGGTCAGCGTGTGCTTGTTTTTGCTACATAACTACCCAAAATTCAGAGAAATTATTATAAAAACATTCTATTATAAAACGTGACTTTTGACCTTTTCCCCAGACATTATGTATTCTAGCCAATATAGCTGATGGCAACACAGCTAAGGATCTCATAATGACCAATGATGACATGCTACAGAAAATAAAATACTATATGGTGCAGTAACCTCCTTTTCTTTGGAATATATAATGTACTATTATTCATTTGCAGTATCAATGCTCCGCACACAAGGTATTTTTTCAGTCTTATCTGTTATTTCTTTCTTTAGGGACATTCAAATGTGAAACTGCAGCTTGCTGCGACTTTTTGTGTCTCCAACTTAATCTGGAATGAAGAAGATGGTCAGTACTGTAGTCTGGGAGAGCAGACAGATAAGTGTTGGCATTAATTAATTTGACCTTAACCATTTCAGGTTCTCAGGAGCGCCAGGACAAGCTGAGAGAAATGGGCTTTGTGGATATCTTGCACAAACTGACACAGGCCTCTGACCCAAACCTCAGTGACAGGTGGGCCATAAAAGTCTATCATGCTTTATCAGATATCCAAATGTTAGCTGTTGTGATATTAATACACTGTTGCTCTTGTAGGGCAAAGACGGCTATGCAGCAGTACTTGGCGTGACAACAGTGGAGTCTACTACCAGCCTAACTTCTGTTGGAGGACACCTTTGGTTGCTTTTGGTTCATTCATTTTAAGATTTGTTTTGTTGCACAACATCACCCTTTTTGAGACTGTGGCTGGCCTCCCTTTAACGACCTGACACCACCTCCTCAACCCACGTTCAAGCCTCAGCTTTATGACTGGGTTGTATGAAGTTTAGTTTGTTTTCTTGCAACAATGAAGTGAACTATTTTGGGACTTTTTGATTAAAAAGTTTTGTGTCGAGTGCTGCAGCCAGTTACCTGTGCCAGGCCTGTACCTGCCTATGGGCAGTGGTCTGGGTGCTATTGGACTCCAGACAGAGGAGACTCAGAGACTTGAATCTACATGGTTTGAAGTTAGAGCTGATTTGATGGACATCACAGCCTCCCACTTTTATAATTGTTAATTAAAATTAATATTGCTTTTCCTGAAGGTATTGGAAATCAGGACCTCTGGAAAAAGAGACTGCCTATTCTGAAAACTTGGGTGTTTTCTTTGTGGATACATACCTCGTAAATATATAAATGTATATAAATATAAATATATATTTTTGGATTTTTATTTTCCCCTGACCCTGTCATCCTCTTGTAACTTCAATCCTTGACACAGTAGGGTGAATCTTCTGTGCTCTGATGCAATTATGTATTTGGCTTTGACCATGGTCTATAGAGATATAAATAAGTTAAATAACTGTAATTTCTCTCATTTCTTTCTTAATTCATGTGCTTCTGCATACACTGGACTTATATTATCACCTACTCACAACGGGAATTAAAGTCCCAGAGTTAATACTGCTTACCCAGACTACTCCCTAATCAACACCAGTGTGCAATGTACACCAGAAAAACATGACGCTTGTCTCGCCCAACCTTTGAATTTAATCAACTCTGCTATTTTCTGTTTGTGCTTGTCTGTGGCAGACTAAAAAGGGATAAATGAAAAGTTGTCATATTTAAGCTGGTCCCTGCAGGGTAAAGGCACCAAGTGCATTGATTTCATCAGAATAAAGATGCATTGTATTTTATGAATCTGTCATACATTTTATTTTCTCCACAGATTAGCCTGTTGGTTGTGATTTCAATCCTTGATAAAGCTCAGATAGAATGAATGTTATTGAAAATATATGCAGACCTGAAGGGTGAGTCTTATTTACTGTTGTTTCAAACTAGCCAAAATTCATTTTTGTGCATTGATGTCCGGGTACATTTAACACGTGTATCTCAGTCCATTGATCATGGTTAAATGATTGGCAGACGAGTCAAGAATCTTATAAAACAACACTTTATTTTTGCACAGTATTTAATCCTGGTAGTTTTATGTAACAGCGGTCTTTAATAAAATACATCTCAACCTCAGAAAGAGCAGAAAGTTAATATACCCCGTTTTTACTTTAACCCCTGACATGGCAATAGCAGGCACGTTCTTCATGCAACAATTTTTTTCTGTGACATGCATTTAATTTTAAAACCCCTTTATTTGTGTTGTCCCATGCCCCTCCGTTGTCTTGAATGGTCTAATGGACCACAACTCTATAGAACTGTCATTGAGTTCAGTTTAGAGTGAGTTATTGAAAATATAAACCAGAAATTTGAAAGTCATATGTTACAAGTTCCTCTGGTGGCTATTGTTGCATTGTGCAGCACCTCACCAGCAATGTATAGAAGTCCTATAGGCTTCAGTTGAGAATGTATAGAAGCCCTATAGGCTTCAGTTGAGAGTGTATAGAATCCTATAGGCTTCAGTTGAGATGGCAGTGGCAGTGAGAGCTTGCAACATCTGTAAATGCATGTGCTACATTTGTATTGGGAAGGCTACACGATAGATCTTGTGAGGAGTTAGTGGAATAAGAAAGTTATGTTGCCAATGTACATGTTCTCAATGCTCTCTTCATCGAAAATAGAACATCGGAAAATATTATTTTAGATGAACGGTGCACATGTTTGTTGGTGGCATTGATTGATGGCTTTTTATACAGGTTTAGTAGTTCCAAATAGGTTCCTGTAGAAAGGTAACAATTAGAGAGCAGTCAGTTTTTCTTATGGAAAGGCACGAATGGTTGGATGGCTAAAGCTCAAGAGTTGGAGTGGGAGTTTGCTGTACAATCTGATAGGCTGGTTGTAAACAGTATTGGTTAGTGGCAACGAGTGCAGGTTTATGTTATGTTTTTGACTCTACTATTGACGGTATTTTTCATGTCTTTGGTATGCAACCTGCTAACCTTGACATTTTAACTCTCAAATGTGTGTTAATTGTTTAGTTATGTTGTTTGGAATATTTGTAAATGGGATTTTTTTGTTATAAAAGGGCCATATTATGACTTTTTCAAAATTTACATTTCATTTCTGACTTGGGATCTGTTGCTTTTGACACCAACTGAAGGTATTCTTTCGCCCCTACTTCACTTATACAGCCAATGCAAACAATGGAAAGTAGAAGTAAGGTGTGGTTATTTCACCTCTCTATGTACAGGTGAAACCATTTTTAGCTCCCAAGGAGGTCAGCTCATCAGCAGCAGGCTCATTAATACGTGCATGAATAAATCATTATATAACTCTGGGTATGTTTTTACAGGAACATTATAATGTAGTCGAAAATTCAGATGAATTCTTTTTAGCATAATAGGGCCCCTTTAATTTGAACTCCACTGATGACGCAAAAAAAACAAAACACAGAATAAAAACTGTCCCAGCGCTGTTGCTTGGAATATCTTCGAGATATGTGTGTTACAGTAATACTTTCCCTTTTAAGAAGAAGAGGCTTTAAAAGTGTTTTATAACAAGAGTGAGATCTGAGGTGGAACAATTGTGTTTGAAGAGACATGCTAGTCCCATTAGCTAAAATAGATTTGTTTTGTGCTGAAATAGTTCTGTTGCTGGTCAGTGCACACTTTATATTGTTCACACTGATTTGCTAAAAAAAAGAAGCTGGCATTGTGTCACAGCCTTGGAGTCCTGTTTAACCATACTATTGAACGCATCCATCATTTTGGCTCTGCTACTCAGGTTCAAAGCACTTATTCTTCATCAATAAAACGAATGTGCTCCGTGGAGGATTTCTTGGCATCTCCTCTTTCTTGCATTTCCATTTCTTGCGGTCGACATGCAACGGATCTGGACTCTGCCTGCTGAACCTGCTGTAGGTTACACCAAGTCTGGGTGGTCCCCACGTGCCATGTCCTGGCGGCATTGCAGTCCAAAGACAATGGTAGGGACATTGTAGAGGGACACGGGGAGAAAGAAGGTGCTATTAGGGGCGCAGATGGAGACTGCTTTATCCGGTGATCCCCTGGAGAAGAAGTTAGAGATGGGGGAGCTGAGCAATGAGATGACAGAGGCAGATGGTGGGACTGTGGTTGGGGGAGAAGGTTTCTGCTCGAACAGCTGCTGGGTCGGGACGGGTGCGGGCCCTGGCATGGGGACAGGGATGGCGATGAAGACATAGACATTGAAAAAGACAGAGATGGTGAAGGCGTATGAGAAGTTAAATGCGCTTGGTCCTGAACAGTGGGAACAGTCATCCCGTTATTGGAGGAGATATGGGGATTTTGATTAACAGGCGACCCCTCCACTAGAAGTCCCTCATCTGTGGGGATCTCGAAGTTACCCCCGTTTGATTTTGACAGTAGAAGTGGCGATGAAGTAAGAGAGTTAGGCCTTTGTGGTGAGTGTGAAGTGGGGACAAGGCAGCCAGGCAGTTCAACTTCCTCAGTGACTCTGCTATCAAGAATAGACTGAGATTCAGGTCTCTGTAAGCAGCGGGGGGTGATGGAGGAAGGGATGACCAGACAGGTGCTGGGTGATACCTGGCTAGCGCTGCTGGGGGGTGGAGTTAGGTTTGGCATCATTGTGGCAAGGATGGGCTGTGGGGCGGCCTGTAGGAGGGGCTTTAGGAGGCGTGTCATTTCCTGCAACTCTTGGCTGAGCTGGGACACTTGTTTGGAGAGACTGTTCATCTGCAGACACATGGAGCACAGAGAAAATGTTTAAAGCAGCCAACACTAACTATGTAAAGCAACATTAGATTATTTTATTTTAAATCTATAGTCTGTAGATTTACCAAGTTAAGAAATTGTTAATATGTTTAAAAAATGCTTGACCAATAGACTTTACTACTAAAAACTCAACGGCTATTGGTCAAGCATTTTTTTTAAAACATTTTAACAATTTCTTAATTATTTCATAAATAATAATTCTGACATATTACATCATAGAACATAGTATTTATTTACAATTGACAGCTTTAATGCTAGTTTAATTCTTGACCACTATTGCACTTACTTCTTCTGTCAGTTTGGACACACTCTGCTTGATGTCAACCTGCTCCTTCATCCCTAAAGACAAAACAAAAAACATTATTTGACACATACACACACAGACAATAGAAAAGCCTTTTGTCAGTGCATTGTACCAGGGTTTGGAGAGGCTATAGGTGACAGACTCGGGCTGAACTCAAACTTCTGAGATAAGTTGGAGATGCTCTCTGTTTCGATGCCGTCCACGAATCTATGCAGAAGAAAAGACAAGGGAATGAGCGAGGAATGCAAATCTGAGAGGTAAAAAGTAATTACATTTTGGATAGGTTCAAGCTAGTGTTTTAGATGTTACATAAAATCTGACAACAATTCTTTATTCACACGCTGAATGCCACAGTGGGAAACATCCACAAACACTGTAATCTAGAGCCATAGAGATAAACAGAATTATAACAACTTCATTGATGCCAGTTTTCAGCACTTCCTTGAACTCATTTGTTCCAGAAGTAGCCGCTCAAGCTAAAAGTGCCATTCAAATGCAATGGGAATTGTGCTAAGGTGGAACTATTTTGAAGCAGCATCGTTCAAATATTATGGACCATGGTGACGTAACTTTCTAAACTCCGCCGTTGCCATGGCAGCCAAACAACAGTGTTGTTCGTCCAACTGCAGTTTTTCAGCCGCAGGTTGTCGTGCTTTGTTGTACAAAGCCATCATTGGTTTGTCGTTGTTTTAGGAGATAGTGGTGTCTGTTACCTCGGGCTGAGCTCCGGCGGTGCGCTGTTGAAGCTGACCACAGGGATCTGCAGGGTGCTGGGGCGCAAGTGTTCGGATGGGGAGCGGAAAGGCCGTGGCGGCATGAGGGGGGAGCGCAGGGGTGAGCTGAGACCCCTGCTGAGGCGCAGCGGGGACCGAGGGGCCCGGGACACCGAGTTCTGGTCTTCATCGCCCTCCTCATCCTCTCTAATGGACGGTAGCTTCTTCACCAGCCCTCCATTGCTCTCCCAGTCCCCCTGCAGTCACAAGAATTAGATGCAATTTTCTTTCTACACATCACATTATTGATTATTGACATTATGATTTTCAACAGGTTGCTTACAACAAACCTGTTGAAGTAACAAACTGTTGAATGTATTGATTAAAATACAGCAGCAGTAGCTTTATTGTGTTACCGCAATGACCTACTGCCACCAGTAGGTGGCAAGCAAAGACCAGAGAGTATTATGAAATCCAATTTAAGCCTTTGTTGTTGGGTTTCATAAAAAAACAAAAAAAACTATACATTGTATTTTCACACATTAAATACGTACAGGGTATTTTATTTTACTTCTTTGTTTGTGTCTTTATTTCAAAAAGTCCTTATGTGAATGTGAGGTTTTGGCTATTTTTAGTGCCGCAAGGTGACACCAACATATGAAGAGATATGACATCTTACAGGAACATTGTTTCCAGCTTAAACAAGCCCAAGGGAACAAATTCATTTTGGATTTCTAAATCCCACATTTGATACATTTACACCTTTAACACCTGTGGTCGGTTTGTTGGTTCATCAATGCTACTAGATATTATACCATTTAAAAATTAAATGTATTGTTATTATTTATTAAAATACAGTGTGTGTATTTTGGGTACTTGTTTAGGTATTACACCTTTCAGCTATCTTCAACTATGTTTATTACGTGCTCTTCCTGATGCAGTAAGAAAGTCATATCTCATCATGCTGCGACACCAACCATGTTTTCTCAGTTTTTTCCAGACAATTTCCCACTTATTCCTCTAACCTTTTAATCAACTGTCTCTCCGGCTGCTGCCTGCTCAGCATTCCCTCCTCCTCCATCCCCATCCTCCATCCCCATCCTCCTCCTCCATCCCCATCCTCCTTCTCCATCCCCATCCTTCTCCCCAGCCCATCTTGTGCCGGTGTCATTTATTTTTAGCTCTCTTGTTCTAATCTTAGCAACACTGCTCCAGAGAAAACCAAAGAGCTCTGTTCGATGCGGGGGTGATAAATGTGTGAGTGTGTTCTACAGGCTGTCTGCACAATCCTGACAGTGGCCGTACATGGATGTAGGTGCTGTATGTGGTATGAAAATGAAAAAAATACAAATAAAATAAAAGTGTGACTTTTCTCAGCATTGCACTCTTCTACGGGGAGTTTTTGCATGTACTATGTGGAATGCGCAGACAGTATTACAGTGAGAGACGGTGCACTGTCGAAATTGGTCTTTATTTGAAGATTACATTGAACAGGATAGACAGATAACAAGAGCCTGGAGAATATTTTTTCACTGTGGCCAAGCTTAGTCAACTAGTTCCTTTTGCGCATTGTTTTGCCCAAGGCTCTAGAGTAATCACAGTCAGTTTGCCGACGGTATCAGCGAAGACAAAGGGGTATTGAAGTAGATGATTTTTTGTTTGATTTTGAAACATTTTTATTTTGGTATGTGTAAGCGTATGTGTGTTGTATACTATCCTAAACTAAGAACATGCTTCATTTTCCAGTATTCCTCTCACATCCATTTGCCAACAGACTCTTTCTAAGCTACTGCTGGTACTAAAAGGGCTTTGCATACATAACCAAGATGGACATCTGCAACCAGAGCACAGATACTGGCAACAGCTTGTGCATTTGCAATTGAGCATCCTCCAGATACTACTATAGGTTGAGTCTGTGTGTGCGTCCAACTGCTACACACACACACACACACATTCTGCAGTAAGTGTACGCTACCCTGGAGGAACACATGGCACTGCAGTGGAGAAGGAGGGATCATAGATGAGATGAAGTGCCCCCCTCCTTCCTGTCTCCTAGCTCCTACCTCCTCCTCCTTCACTCCTCGGCTGGCTGGGTTATTTATATCCAGCAGGATCCAATCTTAGCAGCAGCAGCGAGGGGAACAGCCAGTCAGGGAGAGCCCGTGCTTCCCCCCTGTTCTATTTTTAGTAACAGGACAGCTTCAAACAGCAGCACTGAGCTATTCTGGTCCCTGTGTTTTGCTTCGTCTCGTGCTGCACCAGCCAAGCAAGGCACAGGCTGTTATAAGACTGGCCTTTTCAGAATATGAAATGCTCAACAATCTACATTTAAAATGAGTGTGAAAGAGGCCATGAATAGCTTTTTGTATGTGACCTTGTGAGGGTCTCCTCAGGGTACAGATTGGAATCAGACTGAATTGAATTACAGATATGCACTTTTAAGGCTGCACATTTGGCAGCAACCGGTTTACATTTAAGTAAATATGCTGAGATACACTGACAAGAGCTGTCTGACTATCTACTGGCAAAGTTCTCCAATATCAGATGAAAAGCATTCCTTTTTCAGGGTAAAAACATACTACAGGTTTAGCCTTGTGTTAAGTAGTAACCAGAAACTCCACACTATACACTGTCTGTCATAAGGCAAACTATGACCTACCAGATGAAAGGGGTTATCTTTGAAAAAATGAAGTGGAATGCAAAATTTGGACAGCTACTCACGTCTGCCCCGTGACCTTCTCGCAGGTTGTAGGTGAGGTCGTGTTGGATCTCACTGATGAACTTCTGGGCATATTCGGGATACAGGCGCAGCACCTCGCGAAGGCCCTTCAGGCTGATGTACTGCAGGTCGCAGTAGGTCAGAGCTTTTACATTGGCATTGGTCTTTATGACTTGTTCTTTTGTGAGAGAGTCAGAGCCAATCAGATCTCCTTTACCTGTGGAGATACACAAACATAAAGGCACTTAGGGCAATGCAACACACATCATTAAGTTTCCATCTGTACAACAGCAATTCACCTCAATTTTAGAGGCTCAGATGAAGAGAATTAATGTCAGTAAAGTTGTTAAAAATCAATTACAAATACGCTGACTGCGTGAGCTGCAGACCATCAAAGGCCGGAGATCAAAGTAGCAGCTGCTGGAAAAACATATTTTATAGTATAAAAATAAACTACCTGTGTAGCATTGCTTTGAGTATCCCACATCCACTGCCTCCACAGCTTGTTAGTGGTTTCGAGAAACCAACAAGAAACTATTAATGCTCCTGGGTCTTTCATTATTTGCTACAGACGTCCCAGGAGAAGCAGCACAAAGTTACATGAAACAACCAGTGTTTGCACAGAGTTGACCCAGTGCAAATGGTGGTATCGAATAGTTGAGGGGAAAAGGCCTGAACAGGGGTTGGGGCAACACTGGTGAACTGGGACACAGGTTTATTTATTTGACTTCATCTAAAAAGCAGACACAGTGGTTTATGTGTGAATAGTGGGAATATGTGCAGCATGGACTTATCAGAAAAAGCACCAATCAAAGCAGAGCCAGCTCCAAAAATGGATCACTTTTGTAGACTGTTGTTGTTGCATTGAACATCATCCAACACAACTCATCTCCACCATACTTCAGCTGACATGATGGGCTCTTCACCTGCTGCGACTGAACCTGTTTTTTGATATTGTGCACATTTCTGCAGTTTTCACAGACAATTAAACTGGCTTGGTCTTTCAGTTTTTTTTCCACTGAAGACTGAAATTATCATTGATGCGTCATAATTTATTCATTGAAATCCAGATAGAATTTAATTAAAGTTGTAAATGCTTCTGTCAATTCTTTCATTTCGTGTCCAACAATAAAAACTACATTTTAAGACTGTTTTGTTCTTTCTTCTATGTTTTGTTGAAAAGCCATGTATTTTAAAATATAAGCAACTTTATACAAATGAACAAATATATTATGTGTCTAAACAGTAAATGAGGTATTTTTAATAAGATCACTACTGTATATTGCATAATCACTGGGGTCTTTGGTGTGCAATATTCATAATTATGGTTTCATTGCTCCAAAATTACCCTCTAAACTATTCATGTTATTTGAATGAGCCTTTTATATCTACAAATTGGTGCCAATTTAGTGTATTCAAAAGCCTCCCAGAAAATAAACACTACACAAGATTCTGTACGTTTCTGTGAATTTATATAAATAGGAAGTCTTAGTCTTATTGTTTATTGTCATATGCAGGTTCAACACAAGGTCAACAATGCAATGAAATACTTAGGATCAGAAGAACCGTTAGACTCGCTAAGAATGAAGGAATATACATTTTCAAAAATATGTTGTTGTGTGTATAGTCTTCAAATAATTGGTTTGTATTCACTGTTGCCTGATTGAGCAAGTATTCAAATTTGCCAACTATTCATGAAATATGAAATTAGCTCTGCAGTTAGTATCGACATACGACATTTTTTCATATATGGCCTCCTCTATCCATCAATGCAATGTAGATGTATGATTGATTGATTGATGTAGAATGATTGATGTTTCTATTGAAAAGAAGAACTGGAGGTATACAATGTAAGCCAGTAATTAGACTCTCCATGTGAAGGCCATAGTGGGCTTCCCATGGGTGGGTTCAGCTCTATCCACACACTTCAGCATTAATAATCAAGGTGTTTAAATAATGCAATATCTATTCATTAATAATACACAAGCGCTGCATTCAGTCTATTGACGTGTGTGTGTCATGATCGACATCAAACATGGGCTGGGGGCTTGGCATTTCCAGATAAATCTACTTCATCTCAACCTCTCTCACACGCAATCACACACACTCTGTGAAAATGCCTGGTACATTTTAGTACATCTTGACCTTTGGAAAAAATACTTATAAAGACATGTATGTCTGTCATTGAGTCCTACATAAATGCAGATCGAAATCCTCCCATTATGCTCTTTTCTGTTCGTCACACATTCACACACACATCATGTTGTCTCAGAAAGCCTCTGTCTTGTTTGCTGGATAAGTCTTGCCAAAGCTTGGGAGGAAATTAGATTTGAACGTGTGAGACAGCCAGCTAAAGCAATTATACTAAGCTGTTTGTACAGGTGTGCCTTTGTGCGAGACTACAACAACTACTACCCCCAATAGGTTATGCCTTCAGAGGTGGCTTAATAACTGTCTTTAACTTCCAGTAAAGGCCATTCAATATACCTTTGAATACAGAAATGTGATGCAAAGTACCATAAAATGACTTGCCACTGTTCACTCTACTGACTACTGGAACCACGGAAATTCTTATTAACTCCTTAAATCAAGATCATGTCGGACATTTTGAGACTTGCATTTTAATATGAGACCTGAAATTCAAAGTGAAGATCACGCAGTCATTTAGTAACAGGGAAAAAAAACGATTTGACATACAAATAAAGAACCAGAAGCACTAAAAGAATGTGCAGGCTCTCTATCTCACAATGGTAATAACATCATGCCCAGACCCAGACTGGCACAGGTGGATTGGAGTTTAGAGGAAACAGCATTCACTGAATCATTGAAAAACAAAGCCCTCAGTATGTTACTATGGTCCATACTAAACAGTTAGTTTGAACATGGCATTGAAAGTATATTGAAAATGATGATTGATGATCCCGATCTTCACACAATAATCTCTAGAGTTCACAAAGTCTAGTGAGCAGCGTCCTGCAATAACAATATTTTACAAACTGTTACAAAGAACACAGATGTTCCTAATAAAGTGGCCAGTGACTATATGTCAGTCTTTCTACTTGCAAGCTAAAACTCTATTATAATTTTATGTAGACATTTTCAACTTGTAAATGTGACAATAATCCTCTACACAGAACAGGGTCTTATAAAATCAGGGCTATAGTGGATCTAGCTGAGCTGATGCTGTCCAAGAAAAAAACCCTGCTGTGGCTCCATCTCAAAACCTCCTCCTTGCTTCACTCATTTCTTTTCCCCCGGTGTACACACTGTCATATGTGAAGGCTGATAGCAGGCTTCCTATAGTCACTGCTCACACTGGAAGGCATTACTCTGTTTGACTTATAGGCTGAAACTGCAGGAAGCCATGCCTG
>JAVQKC010087075.1:0-15111 GCA_036025475.1 Philypnodon macrostomus
GACCGGTACAACGACCGCATCACTGCCGAGGCTGCACCGATCCGCCTGTCAATCTCACGCTCCATCCTTCCCTCACTCGTGAACAAGACCCCAAGATACTTGAACTCCTCCACCTGAGGACTAACTCAATCATGTGATGTTGAAAAACTACAAATGGCTGCCGAGATAAATCCCATAAACTTGGGCTTAGCTGTGAGTGCAGAGGGCAGGGATGAGTAGCTAGCGCAGGAGCCTCCACCATAGACTGGTGTTTCATGTGCGGACTGAGATTCACAGATTATCTCAAGAGGCTCTCCATCTCTGTCCTAGTCTCCGTTTCTCTTTTTCTCTTATATACTCCACCCTCCCTTCCCTCGCTCGCCTCTCGATTCAGGAAGTTTGCCAGCTCCTGTCTTTGTTTACAATGCCAAGGGAAAATGTCAGCGCCGTTGAGAAATATATCCTTAGTATATTCTCTTTTTTTTTCATCTTCTTAATCTAACAGTTTACTGAACTTGATAAGTGTCCTATCAACATGCTAATCAAATTACTTCGGAACCAAAATTGACAGTTTTCATTAATTATACAAGATTATTCTAATTGCAATTCAAATTTATTCATTCCGAACAGAAGGTATTCAGTAATATTTTACAAAATTTGCATATTAAATGGAGGGAGTTGTGCATTATACATGGTAATGTATGCACAGTTTCTTATTTTTAACTTCACGGCCATATGTGGTGTCGTTGTAGGAGCAGGTGAAAAGTCTAAGTGTGTTTAATTTGCTTGACAAACATTCGGCTGGAGCTTGTCAAGGGGAGTATTGTGAATGCCAATCTTTATTCCCTCTTTATTGATTACCCCAAACTCTAAACATCTGGAGGTAAATGGCACTGAGAGAGATGAACTGAATCATGGGATTAGTACCTTCAATGACTGAATCACTATCAATTACTTCAATAGCATAATTCAAGTACGCCACATAAAAGCTACAGTAACTTGGTCTCAGCCAGGGATTAATATTGCAATTTAACGTAACAATGGAAGCATGGGAATGATATGGATGGCGTCCAACTTTTCCACATTGATGTCACACAGCTAATGCCGTTATCTAAATACGACTGCGTTTAATTCCTAATTTAGGCTTTGTTTGTAAAATGAAAAGGCTCAACGCATTAGGGCCCGGTGTTTTAAAAGGTAATGGATTCTGTGAGTAAAACAACCTTATTTATTCACACAGACGCAAAACCCCCAATTTGCTTCTTTGTTTTTATTTCCTAGAGCGGGCAGTGAAGTGCAAACAGCTTACCAGGGAAGCTGTTTACTACAGTATATGACAAAAGAGCGTGCACGTGTATGTGTGTATTGTATGTGTGTATTGTATGTGTGTGTATTGTATGTGTGTACTTGTATGTGCACATGGGTGGGGGGGTAAAGGGGTGGTTCTTGCAGCTCCACAGGCAAGGTCTTGTGTTGTAATGTAAGCGTAATAATTATCAAACAGCATCAGGGAGCTCCGGGTAGGGGCTTTAACAGGGGGAGAGCATGTTTTGATATGTAGAATCAGCCCATAGTGCATCCATAGAGGGTGACTAAATCGCACGGTTCATGGAGCACATTAGTATTGCTCTGCATCCGCCCGGGCGCTATAGGTGATTTCCATTTAGACACACATTTCCACATGAAGATAAATATGACTTGAATTGTAATTTCCCTGAAGTAAATATAATACAAATACAACATAATACACTGTCAGGCCGGGCGGGCTAATAGATTACTAGCGTGTTTTCCATTTGTATGGTAAGTGGTGAACCTGGGTGGGTGGTTGGTCTGGCGGGGTAACAAATTGAATGTTTAATCCATCTCAGTGCAGATTGAGGGTATCAGAGGAAGATGTCTGGTCGTATGCAAGTTCTCTCGGTTTGATACTTGGGAACTCTTTAGGGCTTTGAGGAATGCTGCAGGATTAACAGAGGTGCAAAATGCTTGATAAGTGCGTTTCTTATCTTGTCCCAGTTCTGGTGTTTTTCATACAAGTGTGTGGATTCGGCATATGGGAGAGTGATAGTGTGGAAGTGCTGCCACTCAAGGAAATGTTATACTCATTTTAAAAGTAGTACTTAACATCTGTACTGAAGTAAAAGTGCTGTTACTAAAATTAATGCCTCTGGCAAAACTAGAAAAGTATAGAGTGTAAAGTTTACTGAAGTAGAAAGTACTTACTGTAACTCCTGTATTACTCATAGTACTTTTATTCTTAACCACTTAGCCATCAAGGTGAAAAGTATTTTGAGATTTTATTATTATTATTATTATTATTATTATTATTATTATTATTATTATTATTATGTATTTATTCAGATAAATTATTACAATCAAAGTAACAATATGTTTCAGGAATTACTTCAAAACAACAAATGCAATTAAGTAAATCACTTAAGTAGAAGTATATCTACTTTCTTTACACCTCCTTCTATATTGTTACTCTACTAAGAAATAGCTCACAGCCCTTTAAATGCAGCTGCGTATTCACCATTTGTATAATTAAATACTATTATAGATACTATTTAACTCTGTAGCATCAATGCAAATAATGAACATGGAGCCACTTAGTCATGCATGAGTTAACACACATACCTCTCTGTATATTACAAAACATTTACTAAGTACATATTTAATTCTTTAATAAATGTTTGCTCTTGCATTCTCGGAAAGCTAGATTAGCGTCAAGTGTGCAGCATCTTGTATAAAGTGTGACAAATTGATATTTTTATATAGCGTAATCTGTTTACTATGATGTTTATGTGCAGAATTATTACAAACTAATTAAAGAAATCACTTTGATATAATTAGTCAGATTTCAGGAAGCTCATTAGTAGTAATTTGCATGAAAAATAAGCCCTGTAGTGGTGCTTAGGCCTAGCTATTCGATCTGCGTTTTATCTGGTTACACATCAACCCCCATTGTTTGTTGTTTGAGGCTGTCTGAAGTGGGCCACAATATTTTCAGTCATTGCCCTGAGAAGCAGCGGGGTGTCTTTCAGCAGAACCCTCCCCTAGAGCAAGTCAACCTGTACGTGAAGCACACACACGCCGGGGCTGTGTACATGAGGCAGGAGGAGAGAGCGGCAAAACACTGTCTATTTATCTGTCAGCTTCCTGACAAAGAACTGAGCTGACAAGTATGGGTTTCCCTCAGCAGAGCAGGGGGGCTTTATTCACCGCACTTACATGCCCAGTCTATGCCCAGAGACTCATGTTATTTGCAAATCACACTCTTTGAAAACTCACAAACGGGGCGAGACATGCCACGCTACGGGTTTTGTCAGCTGCCTTCACAACAGCTAGCTACATCGCTAACAGTGCGCGCTTCGGTTAAGGAAGCAGCTTTCTCTTAGCATTTGCCTCGCTGTCACTTTTTCCAACACATGCGATCTGTGTCTTCATGCTTGGGGTCTCTTCTCCCTCTGAGGGTTGCCATCTTCCCTTTGGACTGACAAATATTACGCCTACACTCCTGCTGAAATATAAAATGGAAAGGGAAAAATGTAGCCATGGAATTACGTCACACACTGAAGCAAATTTAGCAGAAATAAAAGTACTTACAATATCACGCAATTAAAAAAATTAAGTGGTAATTATTTCATTATTTAAAAGTCTTTTTAAATGAGTATTATCCTGTGGAGTCTCATCTGTCCCAGGCAGAGGGGCACAAAAACAGGGCTGTTTATTCTCTATACCCTTTTCCCACCATGGACGAAATCCTTCCCTAAACATCCGGACAGAGGAGCACTTGTGTGGCACTGATGTCACAGACCTACCTGGCCTCCTGTTCACAAAAGCTAAGGTATCATTAGCTAGGCCCACACAATGGCCATTCAACCAAACCACTGCACTCCTCAGGACTGAGGAACAATGTTATTTTTTGTCTCAGAATTATAAAGACAGAGTTTTGCAGGAAACCTGACAGACAAAACCCTTTAGAGGTAAATGCTCCAGGCGGCTTTTGGGTTTAATCTTTTCCCATTAGCATTTTGTCCCCCCTCCCGCTGCTGCTCACACACAAAGACCATATTTACAGGGTCAAAAGTAAAGGCTGCAAGTCTCCTGAGACAGTTTTTCTATAGACCTCACTTTACACTGACAACACTTTTTACCGCTATTCTCACTAATACATTTATAACAAGCACTGCAATATTCCCTAAATCTGCTCAGCTGTAATTGTGTTAAATAGATTTGCAGAGCTGCGTAACAAAACAGAACAATCACTGGAATAAAACCCACTTATTTTTTAACCAAATATTGAGGGAAATGTCATGAGCAAGCATATTAAAAAATATTAACCCATATCGCAAAGAGTGTTATATCATGTAATTGTATATTGTCAACAATGCGACAACTGCTCGGGGTTCATATGTGCTACCTTTGTGTGTTGTGTGCTCCACTCAGCCGTGCGTGCGTATGTGTAAGTGTGTACGTGTGTGTGACTCCATGTGTGTGATTCATTCCAGGGCAGTTTTAGTCCTTATAAAATATTCATTTTGGTTGTGCAGGGCCCTGTAATTGCCATCTCTCACCCTGAATTATTTATACCTCGCACAGACTGACAAAGCTTTGCCATACGGCCCCAGATGAATCAGAAAGCAGCCATCTCTGCTGCCAACAGCACTGGGCTTTCACACAAATATGGCAGCCACGTCTCTCTGCCTGGCCTCTCTTAATTTGACATTTTCTTTTCCCCCCTGCCTTTGTCCTAGGTGCACAGAAAGGTTACCTGTTAGCTTTAAGCACCGACCTGTGTGCTGTCTTTCTGTCTATATCCCCCCTGCCTACATGACAGTCCACAGTAGGGGCTTTTTCCCCCTCCTCTGAGGAAGCGTTAATGTGGCGCTGATGTCAGAGTGCCTGCCTCATGTTTTATGATGACTGACCAGTCCTGACAGCCACTTTAGATGTATGTATTATACATTAGTAATAATACCATGTTGAGAGACACCACATACACTCCAGTATGCATGGACAAACAGAAAAACCCACACACATTCATGCAAATCAGACTGCACCTTCCTGCTGTATCAGCATGCCTGTTGGTAAACGGTCAAGCCCCCCTGCTGGCCTCCTCAGTGCGGCCCGCCAGTATCGCATCCCCTGCTCAAGCCACAGGAGAGAGCGCCACTGTATGGCTCTCATTAGACACTTCTACCCAGAGCCTGGCATGTCTGTGGATATTTGGACCACAAATAAGCAAGTGGATCCAAAATGTGAGCACTTTTACTCTGACATTCAGAACTAAAATGTAACCAGTATCTCATATGATGCATGGTGATGCATGATGACAGACATCATAGATATGTATAGGGTAATTGTCAATGTCAAAATGTGCTTTGCTGAAACCCAAAAGTCACTGCACATGGCTAATTTGCATAAATCAATACACACACACAAGCTCTTTGTGTTTCCATCCCCATCTCTATATATGGTTTGTTAGTAAAGCCGATCAAGGATGTTTACATTGGAACAGAGTCAGCTCAGTCATGCTTCTGTTACTGCCTCCATTTGTAGGAAAAAAGTAGAATCAATTTATCTACAATTGTAGAAAAGTACTGAAGTGAAACAACAAATAACTGGAAATTTGCAGCTACAAATGTGTTGCTGTATTGGTGATTGGTCCATGCCTCCTACTGGCTCTCCCACCTGGATCGCATCCCTCTATATATCCACAAGAGAGCACGCCTGTATGGCTCTCATTGTGGGGCCGCACTGGGGTCCGGTCCAACCTTAAATACTACTATTGACCCGGGCCAACTTCTCCAACATATGCTTATCTTCCATCTCGTTGGAATGGTGAGGTGCTGACTGGTATTTCCTCACAGGCCTCAAGCTGCTACACTGACCCGTATCCAAAGCACCATATTCTTTCTATTGCACAAAAATAACCTAAGGACACCTCTGAGCTGGCCAGCTGGTGAACAGAGTAAATAAGTCTAGGATTATTTTGAGAAAAGTTATGATAGACATGTTGATAAATCATTATCAGTAATCATATTTCTTCACCAGTGACAGTTCAATATTATTTATGAATTCTAGTTTGGATGTAAATGATGCTAGCTCTAGAGCGGCAACCCATGTTTTGATTTGTTTTTACAAGGGGGCTGCACAAGACAAAACAATGCAGAATTATTTATGTTTTGTGTCTTATTATATTGTGTTCAAAGTCATTGCAGAGAAAAGCTAAAACAAAGAGCCAGGCGTGCAACATGGACCGAGTAGTGTCTGGATGTAAGGGGATGGGGAGAAGACAAGTGGGAGAGCTCGGGGCTAAACATGCAGTGTACAACCCAATTCTGAAATAGTTAGGACATTGTGTGAATTAAAAGTAATAAAAAAAGACAATTATCTGTAAAACGTAAACAAACTCATTTTTGTCAGAACATAAACATATCAGGTGTTAAATCTGACAAATAATAGCCCATTTAGAATTGTATGGTAGCAGAATGTTTGAAAAAGTTCAGATGGGGGCAACAAAGACTGCAATCTGCCTATGATGTTCAAAAACCATGACTTCTGGAAGTGCTAGTGATCCATGCAGTGATTTCCAAGATAGAGGAATGTATGCTTTCATGCTGTCCCTTGAGGCTTTAAAAATCCAATACATCCAATTCTACTAATAAAGATCAAATCTAAATTGCTAGTCAACGTTGCACAATTTCGCAATGATTTTCCCAGATTTTTTTTTCACTATTCCAGTTTTTTATTTATTTATTTATTTTTTTTTTCAGATGTGTTGCCGCCATCAATTGTATACATCAAATGATTAACTATCTGAGTTTTAACATCCAATATGTTTTTTTATGTTCTATTGTGAAAAATCAAATGTTAGGGTATGTCGATGATTACATTCTGATTTATTTTCATTTTACACAGCAATCCAACTTTGTTTAAATTTGGGGTTCTATATTGTGTTCAAAGTCATTGCACATAGAAGCTAAAACAAAGAGCCCCGAACAGGCAACAAACACAGCCCGAGCAGTGTCTAGATGTAAGGGGCTGGGTTTAGAAGGCAGCAGGAAAGCTCGGGGCAAAACATGCAGTGTATATAGCTAGGTCGGTGCTAAAAGCTGCATAAAGACACACATGCCTCCCAGTCCACTGTTAGCCAAGTGATGGATAGTTAGCAGGAGCTCAGAGTCTCTGTCTAATCCGTTACAGTAAACCTGCGCCAAAGCCTGAAGGGAATCGGCGGGGGTTATCTAGGAGTGGGCTTGACGTGGAACCATTTGTGAAGACGAGCGATTCTCTTAAGCAAGAAACTAACAGTGTCCGAGGCGTAGGGGGAAGACAGGGCTAGATAGTGGGATGGCGGAGGCGCTGGAGGAAGAGATACCATAATGAGTCCGGTAGCCATGGAGTACTAAATGAAGAGGGATTGACAGAGTGAACGATCCTCAAGTGAAATAATGTCAATGCCACTCTGCCCATTAGAGAGAACTGGGGGGGATGCGCAGGAAGAGTGTAAAGAGGGATGAATGGGAGGGACACAACTACATCTTAGGGCGCACAGGAAGAGCATCAATTATTCGTGACACTGCCGCAACACTTCCAACCAAAACGACAGCGCTAACAAAAATATGAAATATGGAACAAACAAAACGACATTGGAAAGAAATAAGAAAATATAAAAAACACAACCAGAAGAGAGAGAGGAAGGCCTTGGAAATACTCAATAAATTCTCTGAGACGTGTAGTTGGGGGATATTTGATGCTGAACAATAATAATGACAGCGACATCTGCCTGGCTGCTCTCCGAGGAGTGGAAAGGGTTAATCTCCCAAACCCAATAAGGTTGGATAGTGAGGCACTTGTTCCCTGATAAAGAAGTGATAGGATCTGTGGGTCTGGTCCCTGGGCGCTTGTACAGGGGTAGAGCAAATATTGTTAATGTGCTGTGGTTTACTTGGGCTAAGGCGAGAAAAACAGCTTGGCCTGACGAGGGGAGACAGCGGCCAACCAGCGTATAGGACATGAAGATATTGGCCACACGGCTCGCCTGGCCTCACAGGGACTTATATAGTTGCATAAATAAGTGTTCGGTAAGATTAAGATCTATAAGTGTCTCTATTTCTCGTTTTACCTGCTCCGCCTCGTCACAACAGGGATGAGTGCAGTTCAGTGGAGTGCCTAATAACTGGAGCAGTAGGTAGGGAAGGCAGGAGGCTTGACATTAAGACCCTGGCGTTTTGGAAATCCGATACGCTATTGACCCGTGTACTACTATCTCAGCGTAGAGATCTGGTGTCAGCATATTGTAGTCTGGTGTTGGGAGCCGATTCTTACAGGGCTCCTGTAACAGGGGCCCATTGAGTCTGGGAGGCAGCTGGGGCCTGATGGGCTGAAGCTGGGGTGGTGATCGATACTCACCGCCCCGCAACGGATGACCTCACTGTCATGGCTACCGGCTGTGGACACTGCATGCTAGTCATTAGTGCTGGGGCACCAATCAGGAGCTTAGACTTGTCAATACCTGACTCTTACAGATACTGTGGCCATCTGTCAGTGTATTGTGTAACGGCCCCAAACACATACAGGGAAGCTCTTCGGTACAATGGGAACAAGGTGTAGCACTCAAGTCTAAAAGCGCAGTCTTACGCTTTCATTGAACTTGATTTACCTTTACAAGATGCTAAAACAAAACAAGAGAATTGACAGCAGTGCTAGTTCCCATCGACTGTGGAGTGTTCTTAATAATACAACATTATCCTTATTTGCCCTCTTCACCCAAATCAAAGCGATGGACATTTATGCATGAGTGACATCAACCCGGCAATTAGGTTGGCCATTTAAATGAGAGGGCCTTCCTCACCTCGTCTGTTTGTTTTTTTCCTCGGCTCTTTCCCTGCTGCCGTTTGATGATAGGAAAGGGTGAGCTTGAATTAGGGCGATGGGTCTTCCTTTGAGTGTCAGCCTAAAATGATCAGAGTAAAGATAAGAGGGTCTAGCAGCCCTCAAATCAGTCAAAGTGCCAAAGTCGGCCTTTTTCTCCTCAATTACCGGGTCTGTGAAGCCAGAGAGTGGAAGGCGCAGAGCCTGCTGCATTACTAAAGAGACAATCTATTTCCCCTTTGACCAGAGGGAGAGAAATCATTATGGCATGATTAGTAGCTTCGGCAGTGGGCGAGCATGGAGGTACTACAGGAGAATCGTATTAATTGCCATAGACCAAGGCATGAGCAGGATTGTTTTAAGGTTGATTTGTGGACCTGTATGACTAGCTGTCGGAGATAAAAGCCAATGTCAGGTCTTAGTTATACTGGCAGACTTGAGGCGCGCAGACAGAGAGGCTTGATGTCAAAATGAGCTTCCATGGTCGGCTGTAGAAGACTTTCTCTATGCCTGTCGATGTCTTCCTCTTTGTCTTTCTTCACACTTCATAGTTTCCCTTTTACGCCTCCCACCATCCCACTATCCCTCCCACCCCTGCTCAGATGGACTACACCCCAGCATACCTCCCTCCCCACTCTGCCTCTCTCTCTCCCCAACTGATAGCTGCCTCGGCCGATTATTTCATCCAGTGCGGTCCACTGAGAGCCTCCACTCCCGGCTTTGGAAGAGCTTTAATTAGCCATGTTAATATCCCCTTCATTGGCCTTAATATCACTCAACACCTTCCTCCATCTCGGCGGCCACCAGGGTCCCCCTGTCCTGTCAGAACAGCTGATTATTGAGAAGGATAGCTTTAATCAAACCTAATTGCAGTTCATTCTTTCTCTCTATCCCCCTTTGCCCTCCATTGCCAACATCTAATGGCAGCGACGACTTGATATCCCATTAAAAAACAATTAAACAAGCTCCTTTTGTCTCTGTGCGTGCCAAAACACCAGCACAAACTTCTGTAGATATTTAAGAAGTAAAAGAGAGAGAGGGGCCTTGTCTTAATTGCTCTTGTTTCCACCAAGGACCAATTTGCACTGTGCTCATAGAGAATCTTAACCAACTCAAATGTAATGGATGCTATAGCGCTGCCACTGCTGCGGACTATGAAAATTAAGCTTATCTTTTTAGCAGAGAAATTGTGCTTAATTGCCTTCATAACAGTAAACATAAAGGAGCCACTTTATGATAGCGTGGGCACTTCATTTCTTGCATTTATTGTTTCTTAACTTTGGCTTTTGCTGTGTTAGTAACAGTATGTAAAAACAAGCAACTCTCCACGCAGAGGAGACAAGACCAACTCTCAAAGTAACGCGTTTCTTTTATGAAGTCAATGCATTGCACAGGAAATGTATTCCATCTCGAGCTCTGACATAAATTGTCTGCCAATGGCTGATGCATGCACATACACACTCTCCATAGTACACACATGGCTTTACCCAATCGGTATGAGAGGCGACAGACAAATAAAAGTCGTATTTCAGGTCTGCTTTCCGCAGATGTCTGCTGCTCTACATTATGACTCTTTGGGGAAATAAAAACAGGGTCAGGGAATTAGAGTACATAATGGTCATTTTGATGATCAGCCAACAGATGCAACCCGAAAACACAGTGAACACAATCAAGTGAAATGCACTAATGACAAGTCAGGTTTTTTATGGCCGCGCCACACACCGACAGGCAATCAGCATTCTGGCATGGGTTAAAGCGTCTTTTATTGATGTCCAAGCCAAAGCTCCTTGGATGTGGAGTGAAAATATTTTCTCACCTCTCCTCTCTCTCCTGGGCCCTCAGAGAAGCACAAGGTATGGGAGTCTATCGAAGAACGCTTCTAAATGACCAGTGCATGTGTTAATGTGGCCAGGGTTAGAAGGGTCATTTCAGACTCTGATTTATGGGCTGGCCAGGATCCCACTGGGTGAACCAGGAGACTTAAGTGTTGAGAAAGCGTCCACTCAGGCCACACAAGCCACTGTATTTAGCCCCAATGAAATGGCCGTGCAATCTATGGCGCAATCTATGGTAATCCAATGAGCCGCTGCAATTGTGTGAGCCAACTTAGTATTACAATGGAGACTGTGGTGTTGCATACAGTAATGCCAGTGTGGAGTGATGAAAAATAAATATCCCTGCATGATATTTATAATGAACAGGGGAAAGCAAGGCCGCAATCAGTCCTGAATCTGTGGGGAGAATTTGCAAGAACAACAAGTCAATTGTATTGTTTATTCAGTTTGGCTGTGGCTGTGAGACCATTTTTCCTTATTGGTCATTCCTTATTGTGAGTCTCCACATACGAAATACAGAGGCTTTGTCAATACAGTTTTTTGAGATGCTAGAGTAAGCACACAAGAAAGGGGATGCACAAACGAAGCCGACCCAGATCTCACTCAGACGTGACATTTGCTCAGAGACGATTAGCCAGGTTGTAATTTGTGGCATAATTGCCTCACCCACCCAAGTGCATGGGTGTGTGTACGTCTTATATGCGTGTGGCATACGGCGGTCCCAGGAGTGTCCGCCTAATTGCCTGACAGGACTATAAGTTTTGTGGCACGCTCTCACCTTGTTAGGTCCTTTATCCCTGATGCTCTTCAAACAAGACCTGGTCACAGGTGGGCCTCATTTGCCTCCCTATTGAACAGGAGAACTTTAATTGCACAGGGGGTGTCCTGGGATTAAAGAGGTGGGAGGAATATCAAGTGACTTCCTGTATGTTAGTGGCAGATGGGTGTCGGGGAAGACCTGTGAACTCAGGTGAGATGGAACCACAAAGATGAGATTTGGGAGACACCCTTACTCGAATTTTGTTGAATTCATTAAAATTTGTATAACTCCGATAATAAATGCAAACACTAAATCAAAATAGCTTGAGGAGATACTGAGTTAGTAAAATATAACTGGTCCTGCTTCATCTTGCACCACCGTAATCTTAAGAAATGTGTACACAAGTCCTGCTTTGCATTTTTGGAATTTATTGGAACAAGGCTGGTTTGCTTCCATTAACTCTTTTGAGAAAAAAATTAGAAGCAATGTCCCATGTTTGTATCTTTTTTGACACCTAGTGAGGGCCATACCACAGTGGTAGGCCATGCATCTCTGTTTGAAATAGCAGCATATATATATATAATTGCTATGTTTGTGCAATATAGTTTTGTTATTTGGTAAAAAATGTCTAAAACCTAAAATTGTGAACAGTTTCTGGGGAATGCTCCAGAAATGCAATACTCCAAAATACAACCTAAATCTCACTTATAGAAATATAATTGCAGGTTGGTTTTGGCTCTACTGTAGACAATTGTTCTACACAGCATGCCTCCAGCTCCATATGAGTGAATGTTTGAGCGAATGAGTCAATTTGATGTGATTTAGTCACTAAATTAATCCCTTGTTGTTTTGTTTTGTGCTCTCTTTTTCAGATTCTTCCTAAAGTTCTTTCTCAAGTGTAATCAGAACTGTCTGAAGAATGCAGGGAATCCTCGGGACATGCGTAGATTCCAGGTGACTAGACTGCACTTATTTTCTCTACATTTCACCCAGTCACAGTCTATCTGTTTTTAGTCTATCACACAAGCCACATATGAATACAATTCTATTATTGGCAACGACAAAAAGACAGTGAAGGGGGATTTTGTGTCCTGTGCACTCCAGACAGAATATTTATTAGGGAATACCAGCTGACACAAATAAGGATACAGGATTTAAGAGTGCCATCAATTGTGTCAGTGGCAGGTTTCTGAGCCGCGGCACAGAGGGGAGGACGATCCGACCACATGTAACAACAGTGTTAACTCAGGATCTGTCTGGCAGCGGAAACGCATAGCTCCCTCCACACATATGCACCAGCACGCAGAAGAGCACACGCATTCAGACCCAGGCACATACTTATATTTACTTTCTCCGTATGACTTCGCTTTTCGCTTATCCACACATGCATACACTTAAACCCACACATAGGCAACTCCCTCCGACTCTAACAAAAAGCCATCTGAAAACCATCACTGTTGTGGTCTGACAAAACAATACGACTTACACTAAAAGGTACACCATTTTATAGCTACCCTTCTTGATTTTTCAGTATTTTAAAAAGTAACACTCACCAGCACATAGAAAATAGAATAAATATCTCAAATTCAAGTTTGGAGCTTACCTTAAACTTAGCTCACGCAATCCTGCAATCATCGGGTTTTTTAACATCTTGTGAATACCCTGGCAACATTTATTTCAAAATTGTATCAGATTATTGTTATAGCTGCCAATGTTGACCAACAGCCAGTGCGAGTGGTCCTTATGAAATGTGCATGCAATCTACAATTCTCAGTATTAAAGCATAGATCTAATAGTAGGTCAGGCCCCAAAAGTCAGACCGAAACAGTTTCATATAATTTCAGACAAAATTATGCAAACATTTTTTTAAATTCATGTGTCCAAGTAAAACCTATTCAAGTAAAAAAAATAGAGCGCATTAAAATGTGGGAAACTTGCTCCCACATTTTAACCAGTTGAAAAACACTGGCCATATAAAGTCTTGAGCTCTTCAATTGTACAACTTTGCTGTTAGTTAATTAGACAGTTTTTCCTCAAATGCTGAAAAAAACCAACATTTAATCACTTTTACGACTTCACAACCTCAAACCTTGAAATTATTGACCCCCAGCCCCCCACACTCTCACCAATCCATTTATCCGAGCATCCATCCATCCAACCCAGACAACAACAAGCCCACTAGGTCAAGGTGAAGCGACCAGAGTTTAGCGCCATTTGTCCTATCTGGCTAACGACAAACTACAGGAAGGTGTCTGTCACTGCCACGCAACTGTTCGCTGACAGACACACAAGGCGGCATGCTCCAGGTGGAGACGTGAGACATGAAACAGAGCAGACAGGGCGTCCCGTCCCCATGTCACCTCCTTCTGTCCTCCCCTTCCTCCTCAAATCTCCCCTCAGGGTGAATCTGGACTGATGCATGACAGCCACCAAGGGGCTTTCCACCTCTTACTTACTCCTGTGTACCAAAAAGGACACTGTAAAATAGGGGTGGGCGATCTGGTGATAAAAGATTGTATCATGATATGAAGTTATGATGATCTGCTAATCTGGAAAGATCGTTGAATAAGTGCATTCATTTATGCTCTGCTTATCATTGCCATTTTTACTATAACAATCCCAGTGTGTGCATTGATAAGAAACAGGAAGATCTTGTATTAAGTCTTGTGAAGTACAATGTCTAAATTGTGATCTTGGCTTAATAATATGTATATATATATATATATATATATATATATATATATATATATATACAGATTACGCACCCCTACTGTAACATTTTCACTTCTATCTTTACTTAATAAATGTGAATAATAATAATGCTTTGTATTTATGTAAACTTTTTTAGACACTCAAAGCACTGTGCAATTGAGTGCATTCATTTACAGTCACACACTGGTGGTGGTAAACTACCTGGGGAAGACTGACAGAGATGTGTCAGCCATACCACACCTCTCCGACCACCACCCAAACGTACACCATAACAATCAAACAACACATTCATGCATTCAGGCAAGGTGGGTGAAATGCATTGGAAATGCCAAGGACATGAAGACAGTATGAACTGGATGGAGTAAGAATCAATTAATCATATTCCAGCAACTATGGTTTAGTTGCAGGGCTAACACATAGAGACATACAAAGGAAATCACGTTCATTGAAAGAAAGCTTTTTTTTTTAGCTTTCACATCACTAAAATACAATGCCCCTTAAGTAACTACTAGATCAAAAGAACAAATATATTATTATTATTATTATATTAAAGACAATTGTTTTAAAAACATATTTTACAATGAACTCTTTTTTTTTTTTGCAAGACCACTACCATTAATCTCAAACACAACACGGTTTTACATGTATTGTTAACTTTTAATGATCATCCCCTGTCCTCGTTCCAACAGTTAGGATGTCATTTTTTTCCCCCCAAATAGATTTCCCAGATGCTCCGGTATAGTAGGTGTTCCTCTGGCCTGAAGTTGTGTATTCTGCATGCCTTCCACTCCACTTATTACCCCCAAAAACCAGCTGGAGGCCAGAGAGGGCCCAATCCATCATCCTCGGCTTGGCCCAGCTCTGAACCTGCTCACAAGAATGGAGCTCTTTCACTTCCCCTTCTCTGCCGTCCACCCCCGCCGGGGGGGGGGGGGGGGGGGGGGG